>BQKN01000099.1:255253-267957 GCA_022839385.1 Asparagus kiusianus
CTTTACTCAGACTTACTGTATTTGAGACTTGTAAGAACTCCAGTTTATTTCATTTCAGACCTTGACTATGTTCTTCAGTTTATTCCGTTGATGAGATGTATTATGTTCTATCATTTCATCCAGTATTGTTGATTCACTTTTTACTTGCTTTGTACTTACACCTGTTGTTGATTCCACTAGAGAGATAGTGATTGTGATGGTGAAACGTGTTATCGTACGGTGTGGTGCATGGCAGGTTTGACATCCATGGTTTCACCTCGGACTGCAGCCGTGTGTGAACCCAGGGGCGTCACAATTGAGACTTTTAAGAGTCTCCATATATGCCTAAAGTTAGTGGATAATTCCATGCAGACCCTTATTCCTAGTAATATTTACTAAGTTATCTAAATTAAAGAGGAAAATGGATGGGAAAATTTCCGTTAGACCCCCGAAAGTTGCAGTATTTGTGAATAGGTTTGGACAATGAAGGATTATAAATAGGCTAAGAAAATTATCTATTGCCCCTTGGAATGTCAATAAGTTGTTAATAGGTCCAAAAGTATTAGAGAAGTGTAATAAAAAAATATGATAAACTGCTACAATTAGCAATAATCCTATGGGAACCTTTAATGGGTCTTGAGTACTATTGATTATACTTGATTCCATTATGGAGTGATTAGTACGAGTTTACAATAGTTTGGTGTTGACCCTATGTTTTATTATAATATAGGACTTTGTGGATATGGATAGGGGTCGAATTTAGGAGACTCCAATAAGTTAAGAGATGAGTTCATTTCTCACTGGTAGTTTTATAGTATAAATTGCATGAGTATTATATATTTGAATGAACTTGTGCTTGAAAAATAATTACTCTATTATTTGTCATGTATATAAGATGAATGGTAATTCGAGCTCTTCTATTATGACCTATACCTATAAAATGATTTTGATTTCCTATGAGGTATGCAGAATAATTTTGATTTCTTATAAAAAAGTGATAAATAATTTTGGTTTTTATGTGATCCTAAATAAATAAGAATATTGCTTTATTCGAAAGCTATTGAAGATGAAGTAAGAAGAGTTTTGAATGTGTTTCAACAATTTAATGTATTCAAGAAATTTTCTGTAACTTGGCATTTGAAGCAAATTAAATAAAAGTGAATTCTGTAAATTGTTCAAATTGAGATGAGTTTTCTACTCGTCCATTTGATTTGAGAGTATTTATGGTTCTGATAAGCATGTGTTTCTAGCTTAACAAGTGATTCTCGATGTTTCCAAAACCCTCAGAATGTCTATTATAGTGTTCTATCTGTGCCTGCCATGTAGTGAATGCACCTTATCTGGTCCTTTTTGGGTATTTCTGAATCTGCTATGTTCATGTGACCCTTTTGGGCGATTCTAACCTGATCGGCGGCCTATAGCAGTGTTAAGTGCATTTTATACAAAAAAATTATTTGTTCTGTTATGCATTTTATGCATTTCCATGGGCTATAATATTTATAGCCTTAGTGTAATGTGTGAGGTGATTCCTGTAGCTATATGAACAACTCATCGAGATTTGAGATTTTGACATTTGACTATGAATTTAAGAAAACGGTAATCTTTTGGTTTTGCACAAAATTTAATAGTCCGTTCTTTCTCAGTATTTATCATGACTTTAAAAAGTCTGATTCAGGAATTTATGATAGTATATTCGGTTTGCACATAAGGAATTTTAAAATGTTGTATTCCTTCTTGGAAGTAATAATAATGTTTTCTTTTACACAACATTTTTCAGGTGTAAAAACTATAATTCGCTATTTTTGAGAATTACTATTATTTTGTTAGATATCTAGGAACTCTAGTGGCAAATGTTCTCGTTGAGTTTTACCTCACCCCGTCGTTTTCAAATTTTTTTCAGATTTGGTGTAGCTTCGCATATAAGCTAAACTTTCGGTTATGGCGTGTTGCTAGGAGGCGTTATAAGGAAGCCTCGCTTTTGGCCCTGTATGTAGATGAACCTTGTGTGTTGGGTTATGTAATGTACTTATGACGGTGAGCTTTTGGTTTGCAAGTACTAGTTATGTAAATGTTTGCTCTGAACTTCTATCATCAGTAGGTTTTATATTTTTGTGAAAAGTTATGTGATATGAAGTGTCAGGCTTGACAAGTGCATAGGACTTATCTTGTGCATTGGTCGTTACTATCACATAATCCTTATTTATGAACTTTAGCTACTGTTTTGCGGCGTAACATGTCGTAACTATCAAACAAATAGGTAAAAGAAAGAACTAGGTTTGTCGCTATGCTTTCTAGAACTGAACTTCTCTCCATTTGGGTTCACCATTTGGGAGGAGACAAGTCTCCTTTGCTCACTTTTTCCATGGTATAGTCTTCCTACGGACCAAAAAGCATGATGCCTCAACTTCACTTTGGTGAATGATGTCATGCGCCTCTATCTACTTCCTAACCATTGGATAAGAAATAAATTTAATAATATCTGTAAAGACATGAGGAGAATGTCCCCTTCTTATAAAGAGGCAAAGAGCATATCTTATTTTTTACAAATGAAAATAAAGCTTAACGTACAAATATTAGACTTTGACTAGGGGTATGAAATACCATCTCCAAATCAAAAGGACATTTCACCTAAATGGGAATGAAATATATGTTTCAAGCCCAAAGCATATCCAACTAGGGGCATGAAATATTAATTTTGGAGTAAAAAAACTCAGTAATAACATTCCCAAACTACTACCGTACTAAGCAGCTTTTCTTAACCCGGTTAACTATGCACATCCTCAAAATGCAAAGTTTAATACATAAATATGTTGTGATTATCATCAAGTGTAACATATTGCTTGCCAGCAAAATTTCTAGTAATTTTAGTGACAGGTTTTCATTAGTCGGCAAGTGTAAAATATTGTTCATGTATAATCAAAGGCTTGTAACATAATGGATATTATCCATGATAGAGCTAAAGGATAAAGAACTTACTCATCGGTTATAACAGAACCCGACTTCATGCAACCCATGTATACACCATTACGACCTCGGTGGCTTTCAAGAATCTCAATCAACCCATCTGCCAAACCACAGATAATTAACTTTATAAGTATTGCTAAATAAATATAAACTAAATCTAGCAAGAAAAAAATGAATTTTTACAAAATCTAGACAGTAAAAAAAAGAAGGCAAAATACCCAGGTTGAGGTTGATACTGTCATCAACTTTGACATAAAATTCGGCATCCCATCTTTCAACTGCTGCACTAAAGAAAAATTTGGCTTTTTTGGGTAGTTCTTCAACAGCTTCCTCATGACTTTCCTAGAAAGTAGACATTACCTAGATTAAAAAGCTTTTTTACAAGCAAATTTGCAAAATAAAAGGGCAAAGGAGGAACTTTTCTATCAGCTATAGAAGGAAAGAATAGTGACGAGTAAATACGAGTCCAAAAAAATGCAGGTGTTATTTTATACAAACAGATAATATGAAATAATTGGAAAAAAACATACACATCGATTCCAAAGACTTTACAAATGTGATTGTCAAGTTCCTTCAAGGATTTTCTGAATAAAATAACTTATAGTTACAGTTTCTAGTCAACCAAAAAAAAGGTTCTTTTTGTGTGTGTGGCGGGTGGGGGGTGGGGGGGGGGAGGAAAGTGAAGAAGAAATGAAGAATAAGTGGCTCTATAGTAATTAATCCTCATGGAAGTTTATTTTGTCTCTGAGGATGACTTCATGGCAATCTCCATTCACTGACATGGTTTGATCAAAACTGTTAAAGAAACCAAACCATTCAATGCTCATATATGACTTCTGCCTAGGGAAACTTGTAAGTGCATGGACATGTGAATAGTGTAACAAAAACGATTGTCCCTGGTACTCCACTCTCAGAATTCCAATGAAATTAAATAAGAAATTTATTGAGGAAGCTATAAAACTAGACAGGATTTATGCATCAGAAAGTCAGGTGATTAGAAACAAATCCAGAAAATGAGTGCAGCTTACATGAGGATGTTGAGATGGAAAAGTAGCAAACAATCGCAGTTTATGACAAGTTAGAGGTGCCGCCAATTGCGCACAAAACGAGGGACAACTCGCTGAGTTTTTTTGGGCATTGCCACAAAAACCACTAAGTCACCAGTTAAGAGGGATAGAATCATGATAATGATTGATCAAGAGAAGCATGGAAAAACTTGAAAAGAATTGTATCAAGAGTTTGATATTAATTTTTGATAGTAACTTCCATATGTGATCTGCAGTATGCAGTCTGTGACTTATTATCCATCCATATCTGAAGAAACAGAGTTCAGAACTGGAACACAAGATTAAGCTATATTGTATGTGACCGCTCCGAACAAAATTGTGTACATGCTGATAAAGAAGACCATCAGCTCCCGTTGATGCGTTACTAGGATAGCTGCAATAACAGCCCTTTCTAGGATCCTGATAGAATACTTAGCACATTGGAATAAGACCTTAGGCTAGGTTTTACCTCAAATAAAAATGGTACATATAACCATGCTTTCTGCATACATGATCACTTCTTAGCTCTTGCAGGAAACATTGAAAACCTTTTTCAACTTTGCAAAACTATTATAGTGAATGCAGCCTATATAAAGGACAATAAAGAATTTAAAAAATGGGGGAAAATCCAAGAGATAAGCCTATAAGTTCCAAGGATGTTCATGAAGGATATAAAACAGTAACATAAGCTATCTATTTTGCTTGAAGAGATTACAGTACTTTGTAATTTTCATGAACACAAACAAAATTATGCCTTTGAAACAAATAAATAAATAAAGCAGTGGGCAAACCACTATAAAGAACATCTCCTGGAGAACAAACTGCCCGCACAAGTAACTGTGAACCATTACTAGACAGTATCCATTTTTCAATCACTACAAAAAGAACAATGGCACAGAACAATATATGAAAGTGATTTGATGAAAACAAATCTTCCAGATGAATAAAAGAAACACTGAGACTAGGATTCCTGCTTGCAGCTGTAAGACAACAGTTATAACTAGAGCTGAAGACATCGGTTGAATATTTCATTGAAAAAACCCACTAGTTATGACTGAATATGACAACACCTAATATCCACCAATCTAAGCACAGTAAATGGTAAAGAAAAAACACGAAAGAATAAGAAAAGATTCAGCCAACATGCATCAAATTAAGTGTTCCTTAGAACTTGGATAACTTACAAGAATCATGAAATCCTTTGTCCGGAGATTCTCTTCATCAATAATACGATCTAAGCTATCGCCTCGATTAGCACTACAAGGTTCCAAGTATTCAATCAGTACTTATAACAATTAAGAAATAGAAACAGAGAATTAACAGCATTGTTAGTTGATAGGGAAACCTTCGACCAATAACAAAACGAACGACCACACCCCTATCCTCAAGCTTTCTTAAAGCATCACCTGCAAGATGATAATTCCTATTAACCTATAATTATAATCATGTGAATAACAATTAATATTCAATTAAATTTAGGAATGCGAATCTAAATCAAACTCTAAATGAGGCTACAAATTAACAGTCATGATCAGGTGTAGAAATAATAAATGCAAATTATTAAAATAATCAGTCTTTGTTTTCACAAAAACATTCTTACATGATTAAAAAATAAATACATTGTTTTAATATCTCCGACATGGCCCGATAAATTCCCTGATATATCCTTTTACAAGGCTTGTCTCAACCGATATGGTCTCTAAATATCCTTTACGTTTTTTGGGTATTCTGGATGATATATCCCCGATATGACCGATATATCAACCAATATGTTGGCCGATATATGCTTTTATATGGCTTGTCACAAAATAATATACCGCCTTTGGCCATTTTTTGGTGAGATATCATAATTTTCCTATTATATCAAACGACATTTTGGCCTAAAAAATCAGATCAAAATGTTGCAACGTTGATTCGTACTTTTATTTGTTTTACAAGGCTGATTAGTGATCCTAAACATATACTACTTACATTTTGTATGCTTAGATTTCCGTAAGTATGTAGAGATTACGTTTTAGTGCATTACATTATATACATTTTAGAGCACTATACTATATATGAAAACATCCATTATAGCATTTTGATATTTACCACATATCCCTTAAATATCCCCGATATCCGCAATCCGATATGAATATTGGTCATCCGATATCTCCCCAATATCCGATATTAAAAACCTTGAGTAAATAAGATAAGTTTCTAGTTCTCACACTAAGAAACTTAGTACACATTTTAGACTAATAACTTAAATTACAGCAAATAAAGGTGATAAGTTTCAGATAACCATCAAAACATATTGAGCAAGTCATACGTAGCCATTAAAAAACTGAGATTAGATATAGCTAGGGGTGGAAATTATTTGAATAGTTAATTCAGTATAACCATTAGCAAACCAACACCCCCACCCCAACACACACCCCAATATCCTCACGTTCACCGTAACAAATACAAGTTCCTCTTCAGGCTCAGAGCTTATTTGTCTCCAAGCCTAGATAAGCCCCTCCTCTCTCCCTCATCAAACCTTCCTACCCTCAAATAAAACCCCAACAGACCCCTCGTCTCCTCTTGGTCAATATCTCCAATTTGTCATAATAACTAAAAAGCCCACTCAGACAATGATTACTTCTATCAAATGTAGGTGAGATCTACCAGCAAACTTAATGAGGCATGTAATTGTTTATTTCCACGTGTTTAAACTTACATATAAGAACCTTCTGCAGATACGGAGAACAGTCTGATGGTGAGATAGATAATGGAAAGCAAAACTGAAGGGTTATCCCTCCCCCTTTCAATCAAAACTAGTGTTTTAATGTTTAAGCTCTCATAGCTGCCTTGGTTATGAACTTGTTTGAGATTTGTGAATCATATTTATGGGTATTGGATGTCATGTTTTTTGTCATATGGACCATGTATCAAGTTGTAGCATACTTTTTACAAGAAAATAAAATACCAAAGGTTATACGGATAATTTGCGGGTGCCAGGTAGAAACCAAGATATTCTGCCCACCAGATCCCTAGACCACACGGTATAAGCTTAAATAAACTATCACATGGAGTATTCAGGTGGATAGGCACCACTTTGTTTATCTTACATAGTCTTATTGAAAAAAAAATTAAACAAAACGTATGGGCTTTGCTCTATGGAATTTGTAAGGTACAAATCACTAAGTGGGTTGAATGATAAGACCTGCATACTGGCAAACCTATTGCACAGTAAGCATTTATTATAGGCAAACAATAGCATGAAATTGCATACATGATATTGACAAGGCATCGAATGTGTGATTGGCGAAATAACTAACTCGCAGACATAGTTACAAAATTTCATCTATTAAAAACATGACCAACCTGTAGGCATCCACGAACCCCTGAACACATTCCTCTTAAGCTTACTCCCAAAACCAGTGTAAACTCCGACTACAGCGAGAAGCTTCTTAGGAGAAGAAGAATTTTCTCGCCTCAAATACCCCTGACTCTTTGCCAATGTCAAGTCCATCTCAGCCTCCACAATCTTCCTCCCAATTTCCCTACACCCCAAAATCAAACCTCAGTACAAATGTGCAACAGATTTGTAAAAAGGAGGCACAAAGGGAACTTACTTGCATCCGAGATTCATCAGTTTATCCTCAACTGTAAGAACCCTAGGCCGCTTCAAACATAAACAAAGATGAGATTTTGAATCAAACCCACGTCAGAACTCGGTGTAAAGATCTGAAATCGAAGCTTACATGAGTGGCACTTCTATGGACTAGATCGGACAGAAGCATTCGATTCTCTGCATCTTGCCACAATCTGACATAAAAAGATCAAAACCCTAAGGATCGATTCCAATGTGTAAGAGGAATAACAGTGAAGGAACGGGGAGAGAGAGAGAGAGAGAGGGTAGCACCGGCCAGCGACATAGAGCCAAGCGAGGCAAGAGAGGAAGCCCATGATCAGAGGGGCTTTGCTATACGAGGAGGGGGAGGGTTTCGAGCGCCATCGCCTCTCGTTCTTCATGGCGCTCGCTAGCGTCTCCATTTGGGATCGATCGACCAATCAATCCACTGAATTGTCTCTGTCTGTTTTGTTTGTGTGAGGGGGAATTGATCTGTTACGTGGAAAAAGGGAATTTGATTTTTTTGAGATTTCTTTCGTCCTGGAGTAACGGAGCAGAGTAGATCGAGCAACAGTTAAATGGACAAGGAAAATAAGGAAACAAGCTAATTAGTTTGGAGCAATACGTGTGTGCTTGGCACCAAGCAATAAACTTTGTAGCATGATGAGATCATGTTCATGTGAGTCAGAGAATTAGAAGAAAAATTCCTCAAGGACTCAAAATATGGGATTAATAGAGGGGACAAGTGAGGTGTTTTCCTCCTATTGGATAATAAGTTGGCCATCAAAGCTCTAATTAGAATGTGCACACCAATTGCGTGTTTATTACTAAGTATATCCATTTTTCATCATTTCATTCGAAAGCTCATCTCCGTATTAGGATGAGAAAGGTTATCCTCATATAAAGGATGAGGAATATTATTATCGGAGATATTAACTCCTTGATCAGAACTGGTTCTATAAGATCCAGATCGTGAAATATAATTTCTGGCTGATGTAGCCACATCAGATATTCTGATTGTTCTAGATGGATTAAATGTTATTTCAACTTCTCCATCTGTTGTCTGTACAATTTGATCAATATCTTAATTAATAATAAGCAAAGGTTGTACAGCGTTGGGTATAACCCAATTTTCAGGGAAGTTTGGAAAGAGAAATTCTTAATAAAAAATTTTACCTAGACAAACATAAAGAAATTCGAAAGTGGTTTTTTTTAAAAAATTCGAAAAAAAGACCAGTTAAACTGGGTAAACAAGTACTATTCAGAACTTAAATTAAAACAAGAATTTAAGTATTTTATTCCATGGTTTTTAAAACAGTATATCTGTAAACAAGAAACTCAAATAGAAGTTTTAGAAGACCATGTAAAACAATGGAAGAAGACCATGTAAAACAATGAAAAACTACTACGGGTAAGATTATTAGGTCAGTTAATCCTCCAATTGACCCATTACATTTAAAAGATGTTCACCCTTCTACTATAGAGGCTACTGCTTTTTTAAAGCCGAATGAGTTTAACGAGGAACATATGAAAGAACTAAGTAAAATTATAGAACAAAATAATTATACTAATATTCACCTTAAAACAATAGGAGATCAACTAATAAGAGTTGAAGATGCTTTAGATAAATTGTTATCTAAAATAAATGAGGTTATACCATCATTAAGACTTTTAGAAAAAACTAAACTTTCTCAAAGAAAGTTAGAACAAACTAATAGTAAACCCCCAATAGATATATTAGGATTTAAAAAAGATAGTGAAATAACACCTGAAATTATAGATATTCTAGCTAAAAATTAACTAATGCTAGAATTCATACACTTAATACACTGTTACCATCAACTTCTGCAGATATATCTGAAGAAGAGTTGTCTAATACAGACAGTTCTGGAGATATAACTCCAATAGAATTATTAGCTGTAGAGAATAACTTTACAGAAGTAAATAAAATTAAAAATCATCCTAGAAAAAGACTGGAAATGTACTATTATAAACGACCTACTCTAGCAGATGTTTTATTTGAGGAAAATGATGCCTATCTATAGGCTGATTATAATGGTAGAAATATCTACGAATGGAATATAGATGGATTATCTGATACTCAAATAAATGCTACTATACATAGAATGTTAATGTATGGTACAATTTGTAAACAAAATGGTAATACAGAAAGAATGATAGCTTCTTTTATAACTCGTGGCTTTACTGGCATCCTTAAAGGATGGTGGGATAATTATCTTTCTGCTGAAGCTCGTAATGAAATTCTAGGAGCCACTAAAATAGAAAATGGAGTTCAGCAAGAAGATGTTGTTTATACTTTAATGTTAGCTATAGCACAATCATTTTACTGGTGCTTACCTTGATGAAGGTGAAAGAATTAGGATATTATTATAAAATTTTAGATGTCCATCGTTAACTCATTTTAGATGGTATAAAGACACCTATTTAAGCAGAGTAATGTCTCTCAGTGATGATAATAGCTCACACTGGAAAGCCAAATTTATAGATGGCTTACCTACATTATTTGCAGAAAAAGTTCAAAATAAAATTCGATTTGAATATGGGGATATATCCTTTATGACAACCTATCATATGGGTATTTGTCTAATGCTTGTATTAAAGAAGGTTTAGCTTTATGTAATGACTTAAAGCTTAAAAACTAATTAAAGTCTCAAAGACTTACAAAAAGAAAAGAATTGGGAGAATTCTGTGAGCAATTTGCTTATGATCAACCATATAAGGTTGATAAAGAAAGTATTTCTAATAAAGGAAAAACTAAAAAAATTCTTTAAGAAAAAGAAGAAAAAAATCTTCAAAGAAAAGGAAAAAAGAAAAGCCACAAAAGGCTAAAAAGAAAATTAAACAAGAGAAAAATAAAATTCATTATTATAAATGTGGTTGTGTCGGATACTATGCTAATCGTTGTTATACTAAAAAGAAAATTGATGAAATAGAAGACGAGGGTCTTAAAAGAATGTTGTATAAAATTATGATTAATAGTGATATTGAAGACGAATCATATTCGTCAACCTCAGAATCTGAGGAAGAAAAAAATTGTAAATGTACAGTTAATAATTGTAATAAAGAAGCTGAATATTAGAAAGCTATAGTCCAAATGAATGGACTCTCTATTAATATGATTAAAGCAAATCATGAATTATTAGCAAAAGTTTTATCTGAGGATATCTCTTCAGAATTAAAAGAAGAACTTCTAAAAAAATATAACTAGTAAAGAAACTAAATAAAGTCCAAATACGGACAATGTATTTAAATTTTCTAAAATTCAGAAGCGAAGGCAAAATATTGCACATACTTCTAAAGATATATCTTTATCATCTCTTAATAAAGAGATACAAGAATTGAAAAAAGAAGTAAAAGATTTAAAGCAAGAGAATAAATACATTCTCTCAAGATTAGATGAAACTTCAAATACTCTTGTTCAACATAGTGAACATAGTAACAGTAAAACTAACACCAATGCACTGTTGCAAATATTGCAACAAGTTACCTCTCAAAAATGGTATATAAAAATTATATTAGTAATAGCTGAACAAATGTTTATACAAGATCTTATAGCTCTGGTCGATAGTGGTGCAGATTTAAACTGCATAAATAAATGAATAGTCCCTTCAAAATTCTTCGAAAAAACTACTCAGACTCTGAGTAGTGCCAATGGTAACCAATTAGAAGTAAAATATAAATTACCACAAGCACATATATATGTGCAAGGGACTTGTATACCAACTCCCTATATTTTAGTCAAAAATTTATGCCAATATATAATTCTTGGGACTCCATTTCTGCATAATATTATGCTCATTAGTCAAATTGACACCAATGGCATTCGTGCTACATATGAGGATAAAGAAATTATATTTGAATTTATTACTGATCCTCAAATAAGAATGTTAAATGAAGTCAAGAATATAATCTTGAAAGAAAATCAAATAAATTTTTTAAAGAAGAAGTAGTATTTGTTCAAGTTGAAGAACAAATTAAAGGACAGAAAGACTTAATAAGTCAAATTAAAAATAAATTTAAACTCACTGTATGCAGTGATGTTCCAAATGCATTTTGGAATAAAAAACAACATATTGTTTTTTTACCTTATATAGAAGGTTTTAATGAGAAAACATTCCGACTAAATCTAGGCCATGCCAAATAAATCAAGAATATCTTGATCTTTGTAAAAAAGAAATACAAGCTCTTATAGAGAAAAAATTAATAAGAAAATCATATTCTCCTTGGAGTTGCACTGCATTATATGTAAACAATGCAGCTGAAAGAGAAAGAGGTGTACCTAGACTAGTTATTAATTATAAACCTATTAATACAGTCCTTAAATGGATCAGATATCCGATTCCTAATATGGATCTATTAAATCGCATTACTAATGCAAAAATATTTTCAAAGTTTGATTTAAAATCAGGCTATTGGAAAATTCAAATAGAAGAAAAAGATAAATATAAAACTACTTTTGTTGTCCCATTTGGATACTATGAATGGAATGTTATGCCATTTGGACTTAAAAATACCCCTTCTGAATTTCAAAGCATTATGAATGAAATTTTTATTCCTTATACGGATTTTATATTGTCATATATAGATGACATTCTGATCTTTTCTTATAGCTTTGATCGGCACGTTAAACATTTAGAAGTTTTTAGAAACTTAGCTATTAAAAATGGGTTAGCTATATCTGCTCCTAAAATGAAATTATTTCAAACTCAGATTAGATTTCTGAGTCATAATATAGCAAAGGGAATGACAATCCCTATTGATCGTAGTATTGAATTTGCATCAAAATTTCCTGATGAAATCACTGATACTAATAGTTACAGAGATTTTTAGGTGCATTAAATTATGTTGCAGATTATTATAAAAATCTACTACAAGATACAGTTCTTCTATATGATAGGCTTAAGAATAATGCTAAGCCTTGGACTGAGTAACTGTTTGGTGGAAAATTTGTAACAAGAAAATAATGAAAAGAATTATATTTGATTTATTCTCTCTAACTGCTTAGAAAAAGAATGATTACAACTCTCTCTATCTCGATTACAATTTGAATTCCTGAATACAAAAGAGAAGAGAATGAATTTGATTCTCCCCTTTGT
>BQKN01000099.1:272957-285114 GCA_022839385.1 Asparagus kiusianus
TTTGTAATCTTTGCTTTAGCTCTCTGATATGCGAGAGTCGTCAGATTGTAATTCCCGATGTTGATTGTGAAGGCTGTTGATAAGAGCTTTCATCAGTTGTCGTGAAGGTCGTCAGATTGTAATCTTCAGCGATCTACGTGAAAGTCTTCAAATTGTAGCCTTCTGAAAGTCGTCAGATTGTAACTTCCATCATCGGTGTTTGATGGGGATCAGCTATCTATTGTGATTTTTAGACAGCCTACAGTAACATACTGCTGCAGTTAAAAAAATTAGACTTAAAGCTAAATATTTACCTTGCATTCATCTTGCTAATATTCATTGGTTCAAAATAGTTGAAACAGATGCGTCTAACATTGGTTATGGAGGAATACTAAAACAAGTTGATCCTCAAACTAATAAAGAACAATTAGTTCATTTTACTTCTGGTAAATAGGATAAAGTCCAATTTAATTATTCCACAATTAAAAAAGAAATGCTTTCTATAATTAAATGCTTTTCTAAATTTCAAGATGATACTTAAATCAATAATTCTTACTAAGAATTGATTGTAGTTCTGTGAAAAGTATTATTAAAAAAGATGTTAAAAATTTAGTTTCTAAATAAATATTTGCTAGATGGCAAGCTAAATTAGCTATGTATTAATTTAAAATTGAATACATTAAAGGTGATTATAATCATCTTCCTGGCTGTTAGACCCTAGAGGGGGGGTGATTAGGGTCTTATGCTAATCTAATCCGATTATATACCAATTAAAACTAATTAACAAGTTATCCTAGCAAGTATGAAATACAACAATATATGTGAGCTAGGATAAGCAATATGAACAATGAAATATATCATATATGATAAAAATATATGCAAGGATATATAAACAAACTCAAGGGTAAACAATCTAGACAAGATAGTGGATGAAATAAATAATGAGACAATGGCGATATGAGCAATGAGCACAAATAGGAATAAACGCCAAAGCACACTCAAACACAATCAAATGATCACGGAGTTCGGACCTTCCGTCCTACGTCTCCGCTCTCCACTCCTGGAGAGAAATCCATTATCACAATCCGGTTTAGAAGCTGAAACTTCTACACACTCGGTTTACAAGTTTACCGAAAACTCTCACACAACAAACACTATGCAATCACACTTTACACCCTCACAAGTATTGGACTAGACGTGTCTCCCTCAAGTGCTCGGATACCACCTCTCCCTAGGTTGGTCAACCGACGTCACTCCTCTTGGGACGATCCCCGACTCTCACCACACACTCCTCTCGGTGTACAAGTGTATTACAAAGTGATCCTCACAATAGGCATAATATAACAAATGATTGTTCTCTAATATGGATGAGAACACAATGAAAGCTCACACTCAATGTTACAACTCTCACCAACCCAAATATATTATGTATGAAAATACAATAAGCTCATGCGGGTGTGTGTAATAATGAGATTAAATAAAAATAAACTAAACTCAAATATAAAATCTAGCTTAATAACAATGATAATCAAACAAGTATATAAATGTAAAGCTAGAGTTTGAGTTTAGAAAACTTCTCAATAGATAACAAGATGGAGAGATGGAGATTGAAGCCCAAACAAGAGAATGATCTCCTCTACTTGTGAAAACTTCTTCGCAAAACAAACAAACACTAAAACACACTCAAACCCTTGTTTAAAACTTGTTTAAAAACTTCTTGGTTAGATCTAAGAACTGATGTATAAGGGGGTATTTATATAAAACCCCAAAGCCAAGAGAAATCCAAGAAAAGACCAAAAAACCAACTCAGCGACGGCTCTGAAAACTAGCCGTTAGAACTGATTTGACTGTGCAGCGGTCGACCGCGGCGGTCGACCGCGAGCAACAAAAAAACAGAACTATGGCTCTGGACAAGCGACGGTCGACCGAGGCGGTCGACTGCGAAAGTTTCTGGACTTGCTACGGTCGACCGCCACGATCAACCGTGAGCCAACAAAACATAACCTGAGTCTTGAACTCTTGGGCGGTCGACCGTGGCGGCCGACCGCGAACTGATACATGGCATTACAGGTTTTTGAAACAGTTTTTGGGACTTTTGAAAATATGTTAAAAATAACAAATGAAGTCCAAAAAATATGAAACTTTGGGAAATGTATATAAACATGTAAATGAACATGTTACAAAAGGAATTTTTCAAATTGCATTTCCCATTTGTAAAATATCATTATTTTGCAAATAAGTCCAACATAAAAATGTAAATACATGAATTTTGACATTTTGGCTAAACCATATTTTGAAATAATACAAAATGATTTTGTGAAGAAAGATGTAAACTATTGTTATGAAGTTTATAAACTGAAAATACAATATTTTCGCAAATACACTAGAAAATAAAACATATGAGTATGTATATGAAAATATATTTGTTTCATATCTATGAAATCAAACCAAAACATATATGTATATATATATAACTATATATATACAAAACCAAAACGTGTATGTGTGTATATTGATTGAGCTTAAAGTACTAACACACATAATATAAAACCTAAACTAAATATACCCAAGCTTGATCTTGATCTTCATTGTAGCTCAACTTGGTACACATTGCGGATGAAGCTTGAACTAGGATCTTGAACTTGAATTGCATAGGCTTCAACCCGACATTCCGCCAACCTCCATTTGATATGATCGTTAATGCTCGATTCCATCCATCCTCCAACTTGCTGTTTGTCTACAATAAATAAGAAAACACAAATACTAGACAAACAACATTAGTTATAAACTATTTGTTAAACATCATCAAAACAAGAAGGCCAACAATCTTCCCCTTTTGATGATGACAAATAATTTACAAAAAAGATATATGCATGAAAATAAATGAATATACAAAGTATAATATATCATGCATATAAATAAAAAGAATATACTCACAATATTTCTCCCCTTTGACAACATCAAAAAGGAAAAAACAACAAGAATGAAGAGAGCAAAGGCTCGTCCTACCTCTAAGCATGGGTGAGTATAATATATAGAAAGATATAGGGATTGCTCCCCCTATCAAAAAGCCTCATAGAATGTATGAAATGAAGTGCTAAGGCAAACATATGTGAGCAAGCATAGATGAATATGCTAAATATCACTCACATACTACAAGATAATGAGAACACATATGGATGTATCATTGAAATAAAGTGTCTTAAAAATATAAACATAAAAATCAAAAATAGATTTATGAAATCAAAAGAAAGGAACATGAAAATCATGTAAAAAGTTTTCAAATAAAAACAAATCAATCAAAAGAAATCATAAATCAAAGTTTATATCCAAAAGCGATGTTTGATCAATGAAGAACTTGATCAAATCACTCATAGAATACATTATAAACCACGAATAAATGATCCATAAGCACAAACACATAAATAACATCATATAGGTGAAATATAATGAATTCAAAGCAACTAATCAAAACACAATTTTTGATAAAATGCAAGAGAGGCAACTAATAATCAAGCTCTTGAGCTTGTTTCAACCCATATAAACATTTTTAGCACCCGGTAACAAGATATGGGAATAAACACCCAATAAATCCAGAGGGTTATATAAACACAAACCTTTCATCCAAATCAAAACTAATAATCATGAAAACAAAAGAATTAATCAAGGAAAAATTATTTTCATATTCAAAAATTTCAAAGCATAATTTTCAAAACATAGAAAAAGAAAAATAAAAACAATTCTTGGTTTAAAATCAAATTTGTTTTGGTACCCAAGAATTCTTGGTACCAAAGGATTTAGGGACATGACCCCTATCTTTTAAGCTCAAAGCCCTAGGGTTATGAACCCTCTTGGGCACATGTGGTGCACTAACACGGTCAAAGCAATATTCACTCAAATGGCCCTTCCGATTGCAATTTGTGCAATGAAAGAGATCCATTTGTTTTTGTGGACCATTAGCTCGTGCACGGGAAACATTTGAAACATTTGAAAACATGGATGGTCTTTTAAAGTTATTTTGCAAATGTAAAACATTATTAAACAAAGATGGTCTTTTTGGAGCAAATTGCAAATTTGGAGCTTTTTGTAAATCAAAACAAAATTTAGCAAGATGTCCAAACCTACCAAAAATATCACATTTAAAAACATATGGTCTACTAGAACCATTTGGCAAATGAGATTTCTTTTTCAAATCAAAACAATATTTTGCCAAGTGACCAAAACGACCACATATATCACATTTAAACACATGAGCATGCTTATGATGAACTTTATGAGTGTGTGCATGTACATATGTATGTGATAAAGAAACTTGATGAGATGCACAATGAGCTTTAACATTCTTATATTTGTGTGCATCATAGCAAAATTTAGATAAATGGCCTTTACGACCACAAATGGAGCACTTGTAAACTTTGCTATATATGTGTGCATAATGAGTAGATGATTTTGACTTAAACTTCGCACACATATCCAAAAGCTTCTTGTGATTGTTAATGCATGTAGTTAGAGTTGAATCTAAAGAAGAAATATGATATTTGACATTGTTCAACTCATCATTAGGCATATTAGTATTAACTTTAGAAGTAGAACATAAATAATCATTTATAAAAGAAGCAGTATCATTTTTTATGTTCTCTACTTCTAATATGGCATTATCTTTTTCATGAGTTAAACTAGCAACATTTGAAGTTAAAGAAACATGATCCAATTTTAATTTTTCATTGTTTTCTTTAAGGATCACATTTTCATTAGAAATAGTTTCAAACTTAGATGCTAACAACTCATGATCCGATTTCAAATATTCATGCTTGCTTTGTAAATCAATAAAATCATTTTGCAATTTATTGTAGGCATGCAATAATTTTTCACTAGCACAAGCAAGTTCATCACTAGATAAATCATTTATGGATTCGAACTCGTAAACCTCACTAGGACTATCGCCTAGTGGTCGTGTGCATGATGCTCCATATGAACTTGAAGCCGGATCCTCCAAAGCTTGTTGGATCGCCTCCAAGTCCCCTTGATGTGCTTCAATAAATTTCCATAAGGTGTAAGCACTATCAAAATGAACAAACTTGTTAGATATAGATGAATTAAACGCATTTAGCAAATATTCTAAAAAAATGTTGTTCATTGTAAACATTCGATGATCATTTTTATTCCACTTGGATTTCTCCGAAGTGAGCACAATGTAAGCATCATCTATAATTTCCCATAATTCAAAGTGTTTAGATTAAACAAAAAGTTTAAATCTAACACACCATTGGGTATAGGGGAAATTATCTAATCTAGGAGTAATATTAATGGCATAACCTAAATCAGGCATATCCATAATGTATATATGCAAGCAAGATACAAAAATCAAAAATTGAATTAACACAAAAAGATAACTTGGATCTTTAACTCAAGGCGATTAGACCTTAAATTAAAGAGCACCAAACTCTGATACCAATTGTTAGATCCTAGAGGGGGGTGATTAGGGTCTTATGCTAATCTAATTCGATTATATGCCAATTAAAACTAATTAACAAGTTATCCTAGCAAGTACGAAATACAACAATATATGTGAGCTAGGATAAGCAATATGAATAATGAAATATATCTTATATGATAAAAATATATGCAAGGATATATAAACAAACTCAAGGGTAAACAATCTAGACAAGATAGTGGATGAAATAAATAATGAGACAATGGAGATATGAGCAATGAGCACAAATAGGAATAAACGTCAAAGCACACTCAAACACAATCAAATGATCACGGAGTTCGGACCTTCCGTCCTACGTCTTCGCTCCCCACTCCCGGGGAGAAATCCACTATCACAATCCGGTTTGGAAGCCGGACCTTCTACACACTCGGTTTATAAGTTTACCGAAAACTCTCACACAACAAATACTATGCAATCACACTCTACACCCTCACAAGTGTTGGACTAGACGTGTCTCCCTCAAGTGTTCGGATACCACCTCTCCCTAGGTTGGTTAACCGACGCCACTCCTCTTGGGACGATCCCCGACTCTCACCACACACTCCTCTCGGTGTACAAGTGTATTACAAAGTGATCCTCACAATAAGCATAATATAACAAATGATTGTTCTTTAATATGGATGAGAACACAATGAAAGCTCACACTCAATGTTACAACTCTCACCAACCCAAATATATTATGTATGAAAATACAATAATCTCATGTGGGTGTGTGTAACAATGAGATTAAATAAAACAAAACTAAACTCAAATATAAAATCTAGCTTAAGAACAATGATAATCAAACAAGTATATAAATGTAAAGCTAGAGTTTGAGTTTAGAAAACTTCTCAATAGATAACAAGATGGAGAGATAGAGATTAAATCCCAAACAAGAGAATGATCTCCTCCACTTGTGAAAACTTCTTCACAAAACAAACAAACACTAAAACACACTTAAACCCTTGTTTAAAACTTGTTTAAAAACTTCTTGGTTAGATCTAAGAACTGAGGTATAAGGGGGTAATTATATGAAAGCCCAAAGCCAAGAGAAATCCAAGAAAAGACCAAATAACCAACTCAGCAACGGCTCTGAAAACTAGCCGTTAGAACTGATTTGACTGTGTGGCGGTCGACTGCGGCGGTCGACCGCGAGCAACAAAAAAACAGAACTATGGCTCTGGACAAGCGACAGTCGACCGAGGCAGTCGACCGCAAAAGTTTCTAGACTTGCTACGGTCGACCGCCACAGTCGACCGCAAGCCAACAAAACATAACCTGAGTCTTGAACTCATGGGCGGTCGACCGTGGCGGTCGACCGCGAACTGATACATGGCATTATAGGTTTTTAAAACAGTTTTTGGGACTTTTGAAAATATGTTAAAAATAACAAATGAAGTCCAAAAAATATGAAACTTTAGGAAATGTATATAAACATGTAAATGAACATGTTACGAAAGGAATTTTTCAAATTGCATTTCCCATTTGTAAAATATCATCATTTTGCAAATAAGTCCAAAACATGAAAATGTAAATACATGAATTTTGACATTTTGGCTAAACCATGTTTTGAAACAATACAAAATGATTTTGTAGACTTGGGGCCTGTTTGGATTTGTAGGGGGTGAAGGGAAGTTAAGGGAATTTGAGTGAAGGGAAAGGAAGGGAAGGGAAGAGAGTTCACTTCCCCTTGGTTACACCCCAATTTGGGGGGTAACAAATTTTATACTATTAGGGGGTGAACCAAGGGAACTATGGTGAATTAACTTCACCTCCAAGTGTTCCCAAACAAGGTGAATGGAGGTGAATGGTTCCCTTAACTTTCCTTCACCCTCATTCCTCTCAATCCAAACAAGCCCTTGAAGAAAGATGTAAACTATTGTTATGAAGTCTATAAACTAAAAATACAATATTTTCGTAAATACACTAGAAAATAAAACATATGAGTATGTATATGAAAATATATTTGTTTCATATCTATGAAATCAAACCAAAACATATATATATATATATATATAGGGAGAGGTTCAAATGCAAACCTCACTATCCTAAAAACTAAAAACCAATCCTCTCCATTGGATCTAGATTCATCCAATGGCTGAGATTAAATCTGCATAAGGGTAATAAGGTAAAATAAACAGCCCATTAAATAGAGGTAATTAATGCTTCTTGTTGAGTTCTCCATTTTCCCATGCAACTCTCTCTCCCCAAAATCACAGCAACCTATCACGTTCTCCTCTCTCTCTCTCCTCCATTTCCCAAAAGCTTGAACCAGCCCCCTCTCACGTTCTCCTCTCTCTCTCTCTCTCTCTCCTCCATTTCCCAAAAGCTTGAACCAGCCCCCTGAGAACCACCAGAACCCAACTTTCTCTCTCTCCTACCCAGCTATCTCCCTCTCTCTCTCGTCCGCCATCAACACAAGCTTCCACGCCGGCAAAGCCAAGCTCCCAAACCCGACCTCTAGTTCCGCCTGCACCCTCGCTGTCCCTCCAACCCGACCATCTCCATCTCCTCCGCTCCATTCCCAGCGAACCCGCCAACTCGAGTCGTCAACCCCACCCCCGCTCGAGCTCCGACCAGCAGCGACGACCGCGCCGCCTGAGTTCACCGTCAACCCCAAGCCCCGACGAGCCCCCGCCGGCGAACTCCGACCCTAGTCACCGCCTCACCGCCTCTCCGACCTCCTTCCAGAAACGCCGTCAGCCCCATTTGCCACCACCACGACCAGCCTTCGCCGTCGCGACCAGCAGCCATCTCCCTTCCCCTCTCCTCTCCGCCGCTGACCGCCAGTTTGTTTTTACCATAAAAATTGTAACTTTTTGCTTAAAATCATCAAACACGTTCTATAAATGCATGAGTGAATCTCGATTCACTTCAGTGAATCTCGATTCACTGCAGTGAATCTCGATTCACTGCAGTGAATCCAGCTTGTTTTTACTTCAATAAACGCATTAGTGAATCTAGATTCACTTTCAGTGAATCTCGATTCACTGCAGTGAATCCAGATTCAATTATGTGAGGTGTTTGTTTTTTACCATAAAAATCATAACTTTTTGCTGTAAAAGGTGAAAATTTTTCATGTTATAAAATTTTATAGCTTGTTTTTTACCATAAGTAAGCTCGATTCACTGCAGTGAATCCGGGTTCACTGCAGTGAATCCGGGTTCACTGCAGTGAATCCAGATTCACTACAGCGAAAGCTTGGATGGTTAGGATGGTTTTTAGTGAATCCATAAGTTTCTTATTATTTTTGTTTTTTATTTTTGCAGATTTTGCTATTGTTTGATAACGAGTTTCAGTTCACTGAATCTGGATTCAATTTAGTGAATCTGGATTCACTCGCGGCTTCGGTTCGTCAGAGCGGCTTCGGTTCGTCGGAGGGAGCTCACGGGCAGTGGAGTTGGATGAGCTCGGTGAGGAGTTAGTGGTGTTTGTGGTGGTGAGAGAGAGGAAGAGAGAGGGGGCTGGTTCAAGCTTTTGGGAAATGGAGGAGAGAGAGAGAGAAGAGAACGTGAGAGGAAATTTGTCTATAATGTAAGAGAGAGTATTAAAGTACGTGTATTAAATTTGTATCATTGTTCCAATGTAATCAGTCACCATTAATGCAATGAATTGTTCCACTTTTACCCTTTTCACATTAATGCAGTGTATTAAATTTGTCTATATTTACAATTCTGCCATCGAAATCTAGGCCATTGGATTAGATAGATTGGAGGGTTAGGATAGGTTTTTAGTTCTCTAGGTTTTCATTTGAACCTCTCCCTATATATATATATATAAAACTATATATATACAAAACCAAAACGTGTATGTGTGTATATTTATTGAGCTTAAAGTACTAACACACATAATATAAAACCTAAACTAAATATACCCAAGCTTGATCTTGATCTTCATTGTAGCTCAACTTGGTACACATTGCGGATGAAGCTTGAACTTGGATCTTGAACTTGAATTGTATAGGCTTCAACCCGACATTCCGCCAACCTCCATTTGATATGATCATTAATACTCGATTCCATCCATCTCCAACTTGTTGTTTATCTACAATAAGTAAGAAAACACAAATACTAGACAAACAACATTAGTTGTAAATTGTTTGTTAAACATCATCAAAACACGAAGGCCAACACTGACTTCTTAACCCGTGAATTTTTACAGGGTACCAATGAGATGAAATAATCCCTCCTTTTCAGGGAGGAGGAGAGGAGGAGGCCCAGGCCCAAGTTCCAGTTCAGGCCTTATAGGCCAAACTAATTCTGAAAGGAGTTATACTCCATCTCAGCCAAACTCATGGAGAACAATTACGAAGAAAAATAATTCTTCACACCCATCTCAAGCCTTTTATAAAGGCATAAATGATCTTATTGCACAGGAACATACTCCTGAACCCTTTACTACTATAGTAAAGCAAGAAATAGAATGGATTGAAAAACCAATTTCTGACATTGTTCTGTATCTAGAACAAGAAAACGTTCCTCTAATGAACGATCCAAATAAATTAAGGCAGAGATATCTGCAGGATACTTATTATCCAACATTATCTTTAAAATCAAGAGCCTGGATGAAGACTCTACTTATACAAAAAGGTATATAAATTACTTATTTTTGGACAACTGACAATCACAATGTCCCTCCAAGTTTTAGCAAATGTATTATTCAAGAAGTTATACTTCCTAGAAATTGGGCACCTAATCCTAATCAAGTGCTGCCACTTGTCAAAATGCAGAATACAAAAGAAGTTTATAACTTCAACTATTAGGACTATAAACAGGCCTTCCATGAGGTATTCTTATATCAGAATCCAAAGCAAAAGAATACTTGGCTTATCAAGCTTTGTCCTGAAGCTCTTTAAAAGGGCATTCCTACATGGTTCTATAAATGGTGGGAAAAGTATGGTATTGAAATTGGTATTCTTCCTGAACCTTTAATGAAGTTATATTCTTCTTGGGTAGATTTCGATCCAATTCATGCTCAGATAGACGAAAGCAAACTTATAGATGGCATGTGCCTTATACACTTCTTTGTAGAAGTAGAATCCCTTGTATTTGGAATTGGTCTGTTGTTTGTGATAGGACTGTTTCTCATATGCCTGTTCTAAAAAGAAAATATTATTGCAGATGGTGGAATGGTATGTGCCTTGATACCAAGGTAAAGCAACTTGAAGAAATAATACAGAAAAATACTTCTGTGCTAGAGTCTCATATGACTTAATAAATTAAACAGAATAATCCTATGATGAAAATTGTAAAAATGCTGAGAAGGAAATATCCTCAAAACTCTGAATCAGAGATTAAATAGAAATGTTTAGAGCACTGTAAAAGGCAATTTCTTGAAACTTTTGATACAAGCGAGACTCATAGTCAGACTTTGTGACGCCCCTGTTTTCACACATGGCTACAGTCCAAGATGAACCCAGAGATGTCAAACTTGCCATGCACCCACACTGTGCAACAACAAGTTTCACCAATCACAGTAATATCCTCTAGTGGGATCAAATAAAAGCATAGGTACAAAACAGATAAAGAAGTAGAACAATAATAATAGACATGATAAAGAGGATGATATCTCATAAATAAAGGTCATGTCTTAACTGAAAATAAACTGAAATACATATGGAGTCTGAAATAACATACGATGTCTCAACATGAATCAAAACGAAAAGTCGAACTAAGGCACATTGCCTTTACAAAATGAAACTAAACTCTAAGTCTGAATACAATTTTAAACTACAATGGAGCCTCTAATAAATCTCTCGGGACGACGACTATGCAAGAACTCCGTCATCCTGCGGCTCTCCGGAACTCCGAGCTACCTGAAAGGGTGTTTTTAAAAGAAAAAAAACAATAACAAGAACGTCAGAGCGCTACCTATATCATTTTCCCCGTATCTAGCGGAATTAATATTCAGACACCTACAAAACGAGACGTAGTACGTCGAACGAAATAATCCAAACAAGGAAACCCTCATGTATATACCATAAGTCTCAAATTGTAGATATCTAAACATTAATACCGAACTAAGAAAGGACAATCTAATGAAACCAATAATTAGAAATCCATAACATGAGACTGGTACGTCAAGCGAAATAATCCAAACAAGGAAACCCTCATGTATATACCATAAGTCTCAAATTGTGAATCTCTAATCATTAATCCCAACTAAGAAGTAAAAAAAAGACAGTAAAAGAAATAAGATATCAACACATCGTATTTATAATATCTTCCACAATCACTGGAGAGATAGAATAAAATACCAACATATAATTTTATATACTTTCAAAAGTAACGTATCTCAGTTATATAGTTCACTGATAGGTCGTATTTATAATCGGCATCTGTCATACTTAGGCTATCAAGTAATTATCTCAGTGTGACGGACTACCCTATAGGTATCCTGAACTGTGTACACGGCTCATTAGTCTCATCGCGATCTCAGTGCATAACATGAGTGCGGGACAGACTACCAAATAGGCATCCTAGAAATACGGCTCACGAGCCTCATCGCACCTAGTGTGGGATGGACGGCTAGATCAAGCCTCCTAAAATCCGACTCAATGGCATGTACATGTAGAATATCGACGCACTACCTCATGTAGTACTGAACTGAGCTCATCAACGATATCCACCTCATATAAATCTTTGTACCTCTGGCATCGACTGAACTGAGCTCATCAACGATATCCACCTCATATAAATCTTTGTA
>BQKN01000099.1:293131-303710 GCA_022839385.1 Asparagus kiusianus
TGAAAAATCCTAATGATCATGATCATGATACTATCATAAACAGTAAGAAAAAAATTACTAATCTAGTATTAGTTTATATTTTAACATCAAAAATTTAACTTTTATCACATCATGTTAAGATTCAAGCATGAAAACACATATTCGACATCATATTAAACATCTAACTAGTTATTTAACTATAGGAAAGGGTTTGGGTGAAGATAATCTTGCCTTAGACGTTGTTCTAAGCCTCTAAAATAACCAGCAACCAAAAAGAAGTGTAACCAAGCTGTTTTCCCCTTGCTACAAGTTGATGATCTCGCCCTCGTGTGGATATTTGCTTCACAAAGCTTTCAAAATTCTCAACTTTAGGGATAGGGATTTAGAGAGAGGAAGAGGGGCTGCTAGGGTTTGAAACTCTGATGTAAGGATGTTAATTTTCGTGAAAACACATGTTTATATATGTGCAAACCCGAAATAAACCCGTTTGACCCGAACCTGGAATCCTAATCTGACTAGGAGAATGACCTTTGGTAGTTTGGCCATAACTTTCATGTCCGACCTCGGAATAAGGTGATCTAAGACTTCTTGGAAATTTGTTGAAGATACCTACAAGTTTTATCTTTTAAGTTTTTCCAAATTCTAACTATATCTATGAGAAAAAATATAAAATCTCTCCACTAGTCATAAATTTCCGGATTTATACATCGAGCATGAATTGTGCATTTGCTCTTATATATATACATATATACATTGAATTGATCTCAAACCAATTCCTAACATACTCAAACATCATAATATGTTATTTATAAATATATAACATATTTTTTATTATTTATCATAAAATATTCAAATTTTTTGGGGTTTTACAGACTTCTTCTATGGAAGAAGATACCCCATTACAAGATGCACAAGACCCCGAAGATATTTGGGCTGAAATATTTGATCAAAATATACTAGACCTTAAAGGTAAAAGCCCAGCTTCATAAGAAGTACAAAGATCTAGATTAAGCCTCGGGGAGCCGTCTAGAATCCACTTTTGTCAAAGCTACTTTATAAAGCAGCTTTTCTAAAAGACGCCTTTATAAAGCTACGTTTTAAAAAGAGGAATCTGTACTATTAATAATGCGCACGAATTTAGTTAATGCACGGTCACCTTCACTGTCGCCTTCAACTTTAATTATTGCGCGTCAATATCTGAAGGGAATCCACGTTTCTGAAGGCTGCCTCGATGTCTATAAATATGTAAGGAGTCTGAGGATTAGGAGGAAGCTTTGGAGAAAAAATTTTTAGAAGAGAGAAAATAAGAGAGTGTGAAAGCTTGAGTGTCTTCTTGTAAAATAAGTGTGTACTCTTGTAAAATAAGTTGGATAATAAAGATTATATTTTGAGAATCGGTCGACTAACTCTATAAGTCTTCTACTTCTTTCACTTTTTTATTTCCCACTTAATTTGGTATATATATAGAAACTTAGTATTGAGGATAAGTTTTGTACTTGATAGTGAGACGTTTCATTACTATTCACTCTCCAACATATATGAATGTGGTCCCTAATTTGAGTGACTAAATGAGAATGAGTCACCTCACTATCAAGCATAAAAAGTTATGCTTGGTACCCAGTTCCTCCATATTGCTCATGTATATGTAGGAACTTGGTACTAAGCACAAGTTTTGTGCTTGGTAGTGACGTGTCTCATTCTCATCCACTCTCCAACCATGTGAATATAATCACACATTTAAATGAGTGGATATGAATGAGCCACCTCACTACAAATCACAAAAACTTATGTTTGGTACCAAAGTTCCTCCATATTGCTCATATATATATATATATGACTATGATCCTTCTCATATATATATATGACTTATGTTTGGTACCAAGTTCTGCGCTTGGTAATAAAGTGTCTAATTCTCATCCACTCTCCAACTCGTGTGACTATGATCCTTCATTTGAGTGAGTGGATGTGAATGAGTCATCTCACTACTAAGCACAAAAACTTGTGCTTGGTATTATGTTCCTCCATACTACTCATATATATATATGTGTGTGTGTGATATATATATATATATATATATATATAGAGAGAGAGAGAGAGAGAGAGAGAGAGAGAGAGAGAGGATATTGAGTATGAGCTAGCAGCTCATTGCCATATGAGCCCCATCCTGATTTGATTAGCAGGGGGCTCACTATGACGCCCTAAGGTTCACGCAAGGCTATAATCTAAGGTGAAACCCGGATTGTCAAACCTGTCATGCATCAACACCGTGCAACAATATGTTTTACCATCACAATTACCATCTCTCTAGTAGAATCAATAATAGGTAAAGGTACAAACAGGCAAATAATAAAGAAAGTAGTACAAAGAAAAGAATAATCACAGAGGAAGTATAGATAAACAACATCATCAGGGCCCAACTGTAAATAAATAAGATATCTCTGAAACTGAAATAAATATAGTATGTCTCATCACAAGAGTCAAATGAAATCTCTCTAAGGCACTCGATCTCTACAAAATAAAAATCACAATCTCCAGAGTCTAAAAATAAACAACTAAATGTGGAACTTTGAAATAACTACAAAAGTAAATTACTAGGTGGAATCTAAGATGCAATCACATCAACCTGCGACTCTCCGTGAGCCGGACTCGCTGCCTGAAAGGGGGACAACGAGCGTCAAAGCGCTAGCGAGATCATCTCCACTACCCCTAGGGGGAAGGGGTAGGAGTATATAAAAAAATAGAGTCAGTACATATAAGAATAAAACCATTCATATGACTCTAAATTAAAATTGGTATTTAGAAATCCACAACATGAGAATTAGTATGTCGAGTGAAATAATCTAAGCAAGGAAACCCTCATGTATATACCATGTCTCAAATTGTGAATTATTAAATACCAACTCCAATTCTACAAATGAATACAATACATGAAAGAAAAATACTCCAAACCTCAACCATAATGAACCAATATCACATCTCGAACTACCCTCGGGTAGTTGGCACAGTCATAATGAAATATCACCCAGCTCATACATCGCCATAAACCATATCAAAAGTATACCCTATTCTTGGGCAATCTAACATGGGAGCAAAACCTACAATTATGTGTATATGTCTCTACCACATAACGATACTCTTGTAAGGTTCTCATATTTTCATGTAGATTCAACGTCCTTACTCAATCGTTCTACGACTATATGTTTTATTTCCCCTATTCCAGATGATGCATCCAAATGATCATACCGCAGAATAAAGGCGTATCAACCTAATCCAGAAACATAACGATCATCTTCGAGTATTAGTACCACCGAGGTCTCATTACGGGATAACGTCCAAATACTCCAAGCGTGGTACTGCTGAGGTCTCATTACGGGGTAAACGTCCACACCGAAACATCCCTAACAAATAAGTATGCATTATCATGCGTTATACTAACAGCTATCAACTCAAACATATATTGTGCATCTCCACTATGCAAATATATTTATTTAAGAACATAAATCAAGCATTAGTGCACGTATCTCAATGTGCGTGTCAATATTTTGTGTTCACAAACACCTCAGGTGTTCAACAGGCCATAAACACCATCTTACATCTCAGATACATCGAGAAAATCCCTCGAAAACATCAAACATGAGTCAAAACATGCACATGCTTTTGCCTGTCTGGCGGTCGACCGCACCTTAAGCGGCGGTCGATCGGACCGCGATCAGCAGCCTACTTTGTAGGTTTGTGATTCTATGTTCGTGCGTGTTTTTCATGATCCAAACTTGTTTAATTCATCATAAAACTTGTGTAGGATATTGTAAACACAAGATTAACATCTTTGAAAATTATTAAACATATGAAACATGATTAATTGCATGATATATCATATTCAGGCCCTAAACATGCACAAAAACATCGATATGTAGATAAAAACATCAAAACTCAGTTAAACCACATTGTTATTTACTTTCAGATCTTAAATCACCTCTGGAAATTCGTTCTTAAGCTTTTAAACACAGAAAGATCTAATCTTTATTCATATAATATAACAGAATTGCTTTTATACTCAAATTAGTTGATTAGGCTCAATAAAAATCACATTAAAACTCATTAAAAACCTTTAAAAACTTGGGAGTAGGGTTAGCAGAGGTGAAACTCGCCTGAGACTTGTTAAAAATCGTGAAAGATGTAATTCAAAGATAGATCCAAAAGTCACAAGCTCAAAACAAACCGAAATCCTTCCATACTTAATGACCTAAGCCCAATTAGGTTGGGATCCATTGGTCCAAAACTCGTTAAATGGTCACTTAGAAAGCCCGTAAAGTAGAAAAAAATCACCAAGGAAGAAAGAGTTAAAAAAAAGAAAAAAATAATAAAAATAAAAATACTAATAAATGTTTTATATATATAGTTATATTTGTATATATGGTCTTGGAAAATATTTTAGATCAAGCAACTTGAAAATTATTTAAAATAAAGAGTTAGCATGTTCTTTTCAAAACTTATAAATTAAATTTTTAAGTTTAACTTGGTTTTGTATTACTATAATGAGAAGATTTTCTAGAAAATTTACCTTAGAGTTATTTATAAAAACGTTTTCTTGAGTAATAACTAGCTTCAATTAGATTGTCTAAAATTATCAAGAAAATTTAGTTATTCACTAACTTCTTTAATTTGGCAAGATAACTGAATTTTGTGGGTATATTCACTGCAAACCCTCACGAGACTACAACTCGTCCACTAGGGTAACCTAGGAATTTAAAGGCTTGTTGTATGCGCTAAATACAGCCGTGATTCCTGCGAAAGTGAGTTAGATTTTTTTCTTTTTCTTTCTTAGCTAGAGGACTAGCAAAAGTTTAGGTGTGGGGGTATTTGATAATCACATTTTATTACAATTTTATACCATCATTATCTATTTTATAAGAATAAATATGCCACTAATAATTGTTTTTATCTTTAATTGCAGGTTAATGAAGAATAAAAGCCCAATATCTCTTCTCTTAATAAAGCCCACGAATTAATGAAAAATATCAGCAAAAGCCCAAGAAAATGCGAAAGGCTAAAGCCAAAAAGAAGAAGAAATACCAAAGGCCAAAACCAGAAAGAAGAAGAAAATTCAAATTGTCCAAAAGCCCAAGCCCAAGAACAAATACAATACCAAGCTTCAGACAGCAACCAGAGAGAACCTCACATCGATGCCAGCATCGATGGGGGCATCGATGCCAGCATCGATACCATCGGCCAGGCAGTTACAATCCAAAGGCTGAAATTTGTTATTTTTGGATAAGATTTTAATCTAAGGGCTCTCATTCACTGATGTTTACTATAAATAGGGGTTGAGAGTGAGGGGTTAGAGGTGTAAAAAATTTTATAACTCTATTTGGAGAGGAGGGTTACTCTTAATTAAGAAGACCTTCTAATTTTGTAACTTTTTGTTACAATCAATAAAAGAAATTTTTCACCTCTTCATATTTTTCTTTTCTTCTCTTTGTTTGATGATGAAGATGAAGATGAGATGAAGATGAAGATCGAGAGTGAGGTTTGCTTTCATCTTGAGGCTAGAACCCTATTGGGTGGTAAATTTCCTCTTTGTTAATATTTTTTATCTTTTTATTTTCATGCTTAAATAGCCAAGAGGCTAGAACCCTCTTGCCTTAGATTTATTTCATGCGTATAGAGTAGATTTATTTTATGCTTATAGAGTAGATTTATTTTATGCTTATAAAGTAGATTTATTTTCTCGTATTTAATTTTTGTAATTTATTTTATAGTTTTGTTTTTGTAATTTATTTTGTAATTAAATTTTATTTTCTGGCACTATTCACCTTGAGGCTAGAACCCTCTTGGGGTTAGTTTTTTATTTTGTTCATTTTTATTTTCTTTGATTCGTCTTGAGGCTATAACCCTCTACGAAATTGCCCTTTTCTAAGAAGTTGATTCAATTATAGATTCCTCATATCTTTAATTGAATCCTTCATCTTTACTTTCTTAATTTTTTTATTCTTGATTTTTCTTTTTGATTCTTGATTTTATTCATCTTTCTTTCTCTCTTTGTGAAAATCATTCATTCTTTGTCACATCCACTCTCACTTACGTTTTGTGCCTATTTACACACTATCACTTTCACTCTCTCTATCTCTCCACAATCACATTCACTCATCACTCCTTTTTGTCATACACACAACATAAGAACCGACTCTAATAATTTCCTACAAACACATTCCTCGTGGGATTGATAACTTTCTTTACTATATCTTGATTAGCTGTACACTTGCAATTTTTGGTATATGTTTATGCCGCATCAAGGTTCTACAACTCTAGAATGTTTGATCTCACCTTATTGGAGTCCTAAAGCTCAACTCTTTTGGAGAGTGGGTGATGACATTCCTTGCAATCCTTCATCGTATGACCAATTCCCTTGAAATTATAACACTTGAAAACTATCCATCTTGCATAATCGTGCAATGTGATTTGGATCACCACATGAAAAATACCTATAAATATATTGTGGAAAGCTCTTAGCCGGGGGAAATGAGGTTTATATGGAGAATTGGGATCCTTTTTTCCCTCTCTACTACCTTCCACTCTTGATCTGATTTTTTAGGCATAAAAGAAGGGCGGGGGGGGGGGGGGGGGGCGATGGAGGATGAGGTTGGGGATTAGGATGTAGATGAGAGGGATTTGAGAATATAGAAAATATTTTGGGAATAATGGTATACTTAAGTTTGGTTGCTTTTTTGATAAAAGATCCACTGTAGCACTTTGGGAAGAGAAATATTTGCTTTAAATCCTCCCTTTTGTAGAGTAATATGAATTAAGAGAAGATGTTGCTATCACAAATTTATCAAACCTTACATTTGAGAATATAGAAACATTTTTCTCCCTTTTGTAGAGTAATGTGAATGTATAGGGATACACATGCAAGCTTTTACATGTCTATTCCTATTAGACAATTACACCATCAATTATCATGACTTGTAGTTGTAAGAGTGTTTATTATCTTTTCAGTGGTATGCGGAAAGATATATAGATGGCGACTTCAAAATGTAAAGCTACAAAGAAAAAAAAGCCGAAAAAGGCTACAAAGAAAAGAAAAGAAAGAAGAGATAGAATAATATCATGGAAAATTTTGGTAGAAATTAAATGATATGGGTATATTTTCAAAAAATATTAGTTTCCCTAAATAATTAATACATGGATTGTGAAGATTGGGGTGAGCTAGGTTTAGTTTAGTCCACTTTTTGGGGACTAATGAGTCCCTTCTTAAAAATAGTCCGGTTAGATAAAAAAACATAAGTTAAAAAGGTAGGTCCAGACTATTTTAAAATAATAACCTCATTATTCGAAAAACAAACATGACCTTAATACTTAGCTCTAAGCATCCTCCTTACTCTTAACTAACACAATGTTTACACACTTTACGTCCTTGTAATTAGAAAAAAAAACCTTGACTTGGGATTGTTTCCCAAATTGCTAGAACTAGACTAGTTTATAGTTTATCCTACTATATATGCATCACTTATTTTTAACATCTGTGATGTTTTTAAAATTGCACATTACTAGCTTTAGTTATGCAAACGTGAAAGCGTTCCTCGATATTCTAAAGTGATACACACGCACACACACACACTAATTTTTTTAGAACTTTTTTACTATTGAATTTAATGTTAGTCTATCCTAATTCTACTTTTAAAAAAACTAGGTTTAAAATAAAATTCACATAAGTTCAGTAGTAAATTCAACAATCACTATGGACTAAAAAATTCTAAAATTAACATGTAAATATCACATCTGAATTTTCAAAGATATATTCTCGTATTCATAATAGTCCCAGTTTTAAAAGGGATTCGGTTTATAAAACCACCTAAACTTTTGAGGTTTTCCATATAACCCATTGAAAAAAATTATCTTGTATAAACATCACTAATAAATTATCATTAAATTATCATTAAATATCCACTTATCACTAATAAATTATCATTAAATTATCATTAAATATACTATTTAATGATAATTTATTAGTGATGTTTATACAAGATAATTATTTTTCAATGGGTTATATGGAAAACCTCAAAAGTTTAGGTTGTTTTATAAATCGAATCCCTTTTAAAAACTGGCAGTGTTATGAAAACGAGAATATATCTCTAAAAATTCGGATGTGATATTTACATGTTAATTTTAGAATTTTTAGTCCATAGTGATTGTTGAATTTATAACTGAACTTATGTGAATTTTATTTTAAACCTAGTTTTTTTTTAAAGTAGAATTGGGATAGACTAACATTAAATTCAATAGTAAAAAAGTTCTAAAAAAATTAGTGTGTGTATCACTTTAGAATATCAAGGAATACTCTCACGTTTGCATAACTAAAGCTAGCAATGTGCAATTTTAAAAACATCACAGATGTTAAAAATAAGTGATGCATATATAGTAGGATAAACTATAAACTAGTCTAGTTCTAGCAATTTGGGAAACAATCCCAAGTCAAGGCTTTTTTTTCTTCTAATTACAAGGACGTAAAGTGTGTAAACATTGTGTTAGTTAAGAGTAAGGAGGATGCTTAGGGCTAAGTATTAAGGTCATGTTTGTTTTTCGGATAACAAGGTTATTATTTTAAAATAGTCCGGACCTACCTTTTTAACTTATGTTTTTTTATCTGATCGGACTATTTTTAAGAAGGGACTCATTAGTCCCCAAAAAGGGGACTAAACTAAACCTAGCTCGCCCCAATCTTCACAATCCATGTATTAATTATTTAGGAAAACTAATATTTTTTGAAAATATACCCATATCATTTAATTTCTACCAAAATTTTCCATGATATTATTCTATCTCTTCTTTCTTTTCTTTTCTTTGTAGCCCTTTTTTTTGGCTTTTTTTCTTTGTAGCTTTACTTTTTGAAGTCGACATCTATATATCTTTCCGCATAACACTGAAAAGATAATAAACACTCTTGCACTACAAGTCATGATAATTGATGGTGTAATTGTCTAATGGGGGTGGAATAGACATGTAAAAGCTTGCATGTGTATCCCTATACATTCACTCATGCTGAGACGATAATGAAGAAAAATGTAGGGTTTGATAAATTTGTGATAGCAACATCTTCTCTTAATTCATATTACTCTACAAAAGGGAGGATTTAGAGCAAATATTTCTCTTCCCAAAGTGCTACAGTGGATCTTTTATCAAAAAAGCAACCAAACTTAAGTATACCATTATTCCCAAAATATTTTCTATATTCTCAAATCCCTCTCATCTACATCCAAATCCCCAGCCTCATCCGCCATAGCCTTCTCTTCCCCCCCCCCTCTTTTATGCCTAAAAAAATCAGATCAAGAGTGGAAGGTAGTAGAAAGGGAAAAAAGGATCCCCAATTCTGCATATAAACCTCATTTCCCTCTGCTAAGAGCTTTCCACAATATATTCATAGGTATTTTTCATGTGGTGATTCAAATCACATTGCACGATTATGCAAGATGGATAGTTTTTAAGTGTTATAATTTCAAGGGAATTGGTCATATGATGAAGGATTGCAAGGAATGTCATCACCCACTCTCCAAAAGAGTTGAGCTTTAGGACTCCAATGAGGTGAGATCAAACATTCTCGAGTTGTAGAACCTCACTCTCTTATCTATTTCCTTGTGTTTCTTCGCTAGAGATGGTGAGGAGGAGACCATAAGTTGATATAGAGATTTGGGGGTCACCAATGGAAGATTATTCTAGTGAGAGTGAGCAAATTTCTAGCGCTATTCCCTTTACACCTTGTGTGCTGCTTTAGCCAGCGAAGAAGTGATGATTGTTTTCAAGTATTTTTAGGGCCTTTTACTATTTAGCATGAAGAAGTGGGCACTCTTCACTATGGCTATGACGTGTTTGTGTGCATCAAAAGTTTTAATCTACCACGATAGATATGGTGTAAAGAGGTCACATGAGGATATCATTAAATCCTTTGGTTCATTCATCTCTATCAGTAAAGCCACTAGAGAAAAATAACACAAGTTTAATGTGGCATGGTGCAAAACTGTAACGCCCCGCCCCGGAATCCCGGAGTCGGTACGTTATTAGATCTGATGGACTGACCTCACAAACCACCACATGTCTTTTCAGCACGTTTTGTCCTCACTCACGCGCTCCCTGGAAAACTTCCCAGGGGGTCACCCATCCTAGAATTTCTCCAGGCCAAGCACGCTTAACTTTAGAGTTTCTAAGAGTTAGGTTCCCGAAAAGAAGATGCATCTTGGAGGTATGAGTATTCCAATCAAATCTATCAATACTAATCACATCACCCTCTCAAAGGTTGGGGTATTACATACTCCCCCACTTAAACTCACAACGTCCTCGTTGTGCCAAATCATATCATCCAAGACCGTACCATCCGTGTGAGATTCTAGAGGTGGCTCCTACGGCCGCAAGAGGTGGCTCCCGTCCTCTCGACGTAGCACTTTGCACCGTATAGCACTTAGCTCTCACAATTCCGGTTGGTTTTGCTCTGATACCATTTGTAACGCCCCGCCCCGGGAATCCCGGAGTCGGTACGCTATTAGATCTGATGGACTAGCCTTACAAACCACCACATGTCTTTTCAGCACGTTTTGTCCTCACTCACGCG
>BQKN01000099.1:303720-316946 GCA_022839385.1 Asparagus kiusianus
TCAGCACGTTTTGTCCTCACTCACGCGCTCCCTGGAAAACTTCCCAGTGGGTCACCCATCCTAGAATTTCTCCAGGCCAAGCACGCTTAACTTTGGAGTTTCTAAGAGTTAGGTTCCCGAAAAGAAGATGCATCTTGGTGGTATGAGTATTCCAATCAAATCTATCAATACTAATCACATCACCCTCTCAAGGGTTGGGGTATTACAAAAACCTACTTGGGGAATTTTGGTCATTTAATAAATCCCAAGAGCTCATAAATTGGCTTAGGGAATTAGATTCTAAGTCTAGAAGAAAAACATATTGGAAAAGAGTAAAAAGCTAAAAAATCAACATTCATGTGTTCGGAAGTAAGGGGGCGAATGAATGGGAAGCCAAATTTGAGCTCACTTAGGGCGCACCCAAAGTGGGGCACGCTAAGCATAGGGGCACCGAGAATGGTGCGTACCAATGTGGGGTGTAACAATGAAGGAGCATACAGATTAAGACTTGGAAATTTAATCTTTCAAAATGACCAAGATATATCACAAGTAAAATTAGAATTCCAATGAGAGGCGCACTAATGATGGGAGCACACAGATGAAGGGCAAGCCCGTGAAGTAGTTGTAGTCAGTTAAAATATAATCTACTCATGCTAATGTTTAGCTTGTGATACGAGTCGCCGGACGAGCACCTTTGATCACGGAATTATCAAGAGTGGGTTGTGAAGAAGACGATAGAAAAATACAAGAACAATTCAGTTTTAGGCGAAGAAAAATACCTTCTCTAGATTATGAGAATAATAGATTAGAAATCCTTCTCTCTCACAATCTCTCTAGAATCAGGAACAATCTCCTAATTCTCTCTAAACTCTAATCTTTTGATTAGAATCTCACCTCTTATCTCTTTCTCTAATTTCTTATTGTTTAGAACCCTAAAACAATCCTATTTATAGCGTTTACAACGTGGATAGCAAACTTGTAATTAAACAAACCAAAATCAAACAGAAAAATATAGTCCCAAATGAACCAGGGAGGCTCAGGAAACTGTCGCGGTCGACCTTAGAGACCATCACGGTCGATCAGATCCAATGACTAAAACTAAAATTAACTATAGGGTTTTGGCGGTCGACCACCGAGTTCATCGCAGTCGACCGCGAAAAGTCTAAAGACTTTTCTTTGTGTTGTGCACGCTCACGGTTGATCATGGCGTCACTTACGGTCGACCGCTAGAAGTCCAAAGTGTTTTCCTGCAGCTTTTTCTGTACTCTTCGACGTTGCCGCCTTCAACGACTTCGTCCATGCCTCTATTCTCAAGATATCATGAGAATCATCTATCTTCAAGCTCCCATGAGGATCGCTAAGCTCCCGAAGCAAGGAAGAAGATACACCCGTATCATGGCTCTCCCTTTTACGAACTTGAAGTCCCGTTCAAGTTAGAACTGTAGCTGAGAGAACTCGCGAGCCCCTCCTTCTTTCCTGAACCACTTGGCCTTTCTAGGAATCTGGTCTTGACGTTTGATTGGAAACAACTCCTTCGTCCCGTGTCTCGTTGTAGTCACCTTCCACCCTAAATTGCAACCATCTTTCAGTGGCTCCTCATAAGAACTAATGTATAGCACAACGAACTTCTTACTTGCATTCACTAGCCTCTTCGCTTGGTTCACCGTCACCAAGTTTGTCTCCTTCGGAAGAGACGTCGAATGAAATATGAACTTTTCACCATCTTTGGTGAATGTGTACTTCTGCGCCCGCCTCTTGTAGATCGTGTATCTATCCACAAATAAGGATTACCTAGTATAACCTGACAAACATTCAATGGAACTACGTCGCACATGACCTCGTCAATATACGACTCATGGGGCGCAAATCTGAAAACACATTGATCAACTACACTCAGTCTCGTCTCCTTCTAAATCCACCCCAATGGATAGGGCTTTGGATGCTTGACTGTCTTCAGACCCAGCTTCTGAACCAAGGCCTCGGATATCAAATTCTTCTCGCTACTTAGATCAACTATGGCATCAACCAAACTGGTCTTCACCTGCAACTTAAGAACAAAGAGCTGCTCTTTAGGATCGTCGTCCTCTTTCATGGCCTGCTTCCCTGTCATAAGGTTGAGGCTGCTGTTGGGCTCTGTCATCCCAGGGACTTCTTTCGAAACTTGAGCTATCACGTATACATTTTTCTCCTCCTTCTTCAACCCCCTTGGCTTTAGATGAGGATACTTCTCCCAACACCGATCAACTATGTGTCCTGTCTTCTCGCAATGACTACAAATCAGCCCTGCTTTCCCTGGATCACCTTTCTTCTTCTCCTTATTAGATTGAGAACCACTAGACTCACCTCCAGCTTGTTTTGCACCTCCCTTTGCCTTGTTGCTCCTCTTTTGCTTGTCTTCGATGGCAATAGCCTTCACGCTCGCCTCTGTAATAGATTCCACCATGAATAACTTCATCTCCTTTCGGATGTAATCACTCAATCCTACCATATACTTCATAATTATAGAATATTCCTCCATCACAATGTTGAGGACCATCGCCTGCTGCTGAAACTTCATGGTGTATTCTTGAACGGTTGGATTGACTCTTTAGCGTAAGCCGTACCACTTGTACCAATGCTCCTCAAGGAATCCCACCGGGTAGAATTGTTTCAACAGTAGCTCCTTGAACTTATTCCACGATACCGCCTTCTTTTCCTACTTACAATAGGATTTTTACCATGTCAATGCATGCCCCGAAAGCTTCAAAGTCGCGAACATGAGCTTCTCCCTGGATGGATATCCGTAAAGGGTAAAATATGTCTCCATCCGCTCAATCCAATCATCGAGCCTCTCGACATTGACACTCCCATCATAAACATGAATCTCTACCTTAAAGTCTATTTTCAAATTCTAGTAAGAACCATTACCCCTTTGATATGGAACAGTCTTGACAATTTCAGCCACCTCATCAGAATCAGATTCCTCGCCCTCCCCATCGGACTCTACAAGTCTCTTCTTGCCTTTCGAAGAAGATTCCTCCTTTTTGTCCTTTCCTTGGAAAAGATTGATGAGCTGTGTGAGAGTCGAACCCATTGTCTCCACCTGTTTCTCCAATGCATCTAGTCTTGTTGAACTATCCCCTTCAGTCATCTTCTTTTTCTTTAATCTCTAAACTCATTCTAAAGAAATAAGGATCTCGTCTAGATTCTTGTATTGCGATCGAGTAAGGACCATACACAGGATCCCCCTTCACAGGATCTAATCATTCTGATATCAACTTGATACGAGTTACCAGACGAGCACCCTTGATCGCAGAATTACCAAGAGTGGATTGTGAAGAAGACGATAGAAAAACATAAGAATAATTCAGTTTTAGGGGAAGGAAAATACCTTCTCTAGATTATGAGAATAATAGATTATAAATCCCTCTCTCTCATAATCTCTCTAGAATAAGGAACAATCTCCTAATTCTCTCTAAAACTGATTTCTCATTGTTTAGAATCTCACCTCTTATCTCTTTCTCTGATTTCTCATTGTTTAGAACCCTAAAACAATCCTATTTATAGAGTTTACAATGTGGATGACAAACTTGTAATTAAACAAACCAAACTCAAACAAGAAAACAGAGTCCTAAATGAACAAGGGAGGCTTAGGAAACCATCATAGTCGACCGTAGAGACCATCGCGGTCGACCAGATCTAATAATCGAAACCAAAATCGACTACAGGGTTTTGGCGGTCGACCGTCGAGTTCGTCGCGATCGACCGCGAAAAGTCTAGAGACTTTTTTCTATGTTGTGCACGCTCACTGTCGACCGCAGCATCACTTGCGGTCGACCACTGGAAGTCCAAAGTGTTTTCCTATAGCTTTTCCTATACTCTTCGATGTTGCCGCCTTCAACGACTTTGTCCATGTCTCTATTCTCAAGATATCATGAGAATCATTTATCCTCAAGCTCCCATGAGGATCGCTAAGCTCCTGAAGCAAGGAAGAAAATACACCCATATCAACTTAGATCTAAGATGTGAACACTTATGGACTAAATACTTCAAACAGGCCCAAAGTCAAGCCTACAACAAGCTGTAGTGAAGCTCGCCTAATAGGACACGTGAACTTTGCCACACAGTTCACCTCACCCCGACCTGACCGAGTCAAGAGTGGATCAACTTTCAATTCAGACTTTAGGCCGAGTAGAAAGGCGTCATTAAGTTTTCTAAATCACGAGTCGAATTCTGTGCTAAAATGAACTCACAGTGAACTTTGGCAAATCAGCAAACTTCATAACAACTATCCATGTGGGCCATGTCATCCATAAATCAAAAGCAATGGTTCACCCACGTCCAAGTGTGCCTTGCCCAAACACTTTCAGCGAGCTCTGCCAAATTAGAAAACTTGCCAATCAGCCGTTTTAGAGATATTTTCAAAGGGATAACTGCTCCCCCCCACAACCTCCTTAATAATGGCCACTTAATCCATAATTAAAGGCCATTAACTCTCTCTCTTTCTTAGCCTATAAGAGAAGAATGAGATTGTTCATTTGACAAAGAACAAAGAGATCGCACATCCCATACATGCGTGACTTTTTTCTATTCAGTTCTAAGAGAAGACTGAGCTATCTTCCAAGCAACCAAATCGGAGACTAACAGTAAGAAACTTCTCATCTTAGTCAGACCATTAATGGAGTACAAGATCAATGCTCCATCGATACGCATCAAATAACCCAGAAAATATAAAATTTCCTTACTTTTAATTGTATTGTTTTTATTGTAGTATGAGCTGATTACAATATAAACGACCAGAAATAGGATGACGATTTTCTACTAGGGACTACTTTCTCCTCTAACGTGGAAATTATGTCACAATTCGATACTAAGAGCCTCGGGTCTTTTGTTGAGTCGCTAGTCATAGAATTTGACCAAGTGAAGTTCGAAGAATTCATTTCCTTGAATTAATCATCGATGATAACTATGGGAAGCTGCAGCAAAATTCACTACAGTGAGAACTTAGGGTCTAAACTGAACATTGCGTGTGTAAAGTTGAACTTCACCAAGGACAGTTTGAGCTTCGCTAGAAGCCTAGCGAACTTCACTCAGAGCGAAGAAATATCAACCCTCGTCAAGAGCGAAGGTCAAGATGTTCTCACATCTTTTGATTTAGGACATTAGTCCATAACTCCCTCAGGGGTTTGATTTAAAGCATCTCGTGATGCTCGCTATGTTTCTTCGATAAAAGTAAAGAATGAGGATAATCCATCATCCAAATTCTCATAAGGGAATGACATCACTAATAGTTATTCATCTAACCTCACTAAGTGAAAATCTGGCTAGCATCGCCATAGGCGATGTTGACACGCCAAGACTCAAAGCGGCGAAGTTGGTTCTGAAAAGAGCCATAACTCGAATCAGTTTGGAACTACTAGTGATCTAAAAGAGTTCCTATTTTTGAAGAGTGCTCATAAATGTCAGCATTGTGCGACCTTTAGGGAAGTTATTTTAGCAGTTCAAAAGAATTTCTAATGCAAAGCTATTCCTAAAAAGAAATTGGCTTTTAATAATCTCAGTCAAAATCCTGAGCCTTCAAAGGCTAGGATCAAAAGACGATGATGCTCCCGAAAGGGTAAACTCCAATAATTAACAATCAACAAGTCTAGTGTAATATCTAGAAATGATAAAGAAGATATGGATAATCCGTCTGACACAAGATATTCTCCTAGCATCAAAGGCATATTGCCAGAGACTGATAGTGTGTATTGTCACACCAGATCAAGGCAGAGAGAAGCAATCCCCTTTGACTACTCCCCCTCCAAACATAAGCACAATGGGCTCCGCCTCAAGTTGACCAACCCATTGCTAATGATGTTAATTTTTCTATAGCGTCAAATGTCACTACTAGTTCAAGTCAAGAAAAACAATTATCCATGGACATGACAAAGTGAGAAGATCATCTTTAACAAATGGAAGCTCAAAGAAAACTTTAGAAGAGTAATTCGAGCGATTGGAAAAGATGCTCAGTCAGTTCATCACAACTTCTTAGCATCGTTCAAGTTCTTCGAAGGGGAAATGACCAATTATTGAATTCTCTCGAAGAAGAACAAACACATCAAGGAGACACAAACTCTAATCACTTAGGATCAGAAACATTGGCACCTCTCAAGCTAAGTCAGGAGGCAAAGGTCCTCGAGGACCTCCAAAATAGTTCAACAATCTTTCTCAATGAACTGAGCTTAAGAAGATTGGAATAAGCCAAACTTTTCCTATCGAGTGGGACACGGTTCCCTAACTGATGAAGTTTAAGCCGCCTATGTTATATATGTTTGATAGCAAAGGTTCTCTGAACCAACACATCTACTACTTTCACCAACAAACTAGAAATGTAGTGGTTAATAATACCATTAAAGCATGACTTTTCATTAGCACTCTTTAGGGGGTGGCCTTTGATTGATTTTAGAATCTGCCTGAGGTACCAATAAAGTCTTGGGCTAAGCTAGAATCTATGTTCCTCACACAATTCCATGAGGAATAATCAAATGTTACCATGGCCAAACTCCTCTCCAAAAGCAAAGGGGAAATAAGACGGTCAGGGAGCTTATCAAGTGATTCCGCAATGTGACATTTTAATGTCGAGATATGCCATTGTGATGCTACTGCAAACTTGTGGACATAATTTTACGAGTCGTATAGCTCATATGGCCCTATCACGACCTATACATAGAAGGACTTAATAGAGCAAGCTAAGGTAGCAGACAAATCATCAGAACACTTCCAACAAATTCGAGCCCCGTACAAGCTTTAAGGGTAACAAAGGTAAATAAGGGTAGTCCTTCCAATTGATAGCCAAAGAAGAGACTTTCGCGGTCGAGGTCAAGAACTTAATATCCAGAAAAGGAAACCAAGGAAGAATGTTCGACATAACTACTCCTTTAAGGATAAGCATATGGTGGTGTAGATGGTTAAAATATATTTCTACCCAAGCCAATGTTTAGCCTGGATCCAAGAAGTACACGCCCATTGGCTAAACACTTTGAATAGGCCCAAAGCCAAGCCCGCAACAAGTTGTTGCGAAGGACGCTTAACAAAATACACAAACCCCACCATGTAGCCCACATCAACTTGACTCAACTAAGTCAAGAGCAGGTCAACTCTCGGTTCACGCCTCAAATCGAGTCGAAAGGCTTCATTAGTCAGCCAAATCATGATCAAATTCTGACTCACAGATGAAGCTCACCAGTCAACTAACTTCATTTATGGCAATCCAAGTGGACCAAGTCATCCATAGTTCTAAAGAAGACTCACCCACGTCTTTAGTGAACCTCGTTCAAATGTCTTTAGTGAACTTCACCCAAATGTCTTTAGTGAACTTTGCCCATACATTTTTAGCGAGCTTCGTCAAGTCAGCGAATCTCGCTAAAAAACCATTTGAAGGCTATTTTTAAGGGAATAACCGCTCTCAACTATCTTCTATTTTAATGACCACTTAATCTACAATTAAAGGTCATTAACTCTCTCTTTTAGCCTATAAAAGAAGGGGAGATTTCTCATTTTAAAAGGAGAATCAGATCATAGAGAGATCAACACACGCATAAAGAGACTACTAAACTCGCACTTGCAATCTAATTGAGTAAAGCTGCTAAGAGAAGACTGAAATATCTTCTAAGCAACTAGGTTCTTATCAATAGCAAAAGATTTATCATCTTAAGTTGGTGCGTCAACGGAATATAAGATTAACATCCTATCAACACACAGAAAAGAACCCCAAGAATAAAGATTTCTCCTTTGTTCATTGTATCCTTTTTATTGTGATCTATATTAATTACAATACTAAAAATACTTGAAACAAGATGAAGACTCTACTAGGGACATCTTTCTCCTCCAACGACAAGAAAATCATGTCACACACCAACACTAAGACCACCGGGTCTTTGGCTGAATCGTTGGTCATTGAGTTTGATCAAGCGAAGTTCATAGAATTTATTTCAATGAATCAATCCTCATCAATGACAACTCTATGCAGTTGTCCTAAAATTTACTATAATGCGAATCTTGGGTCTGAATCAACCCCCACGTGTGTGAAGGCAACCTTCGTCAAAAGTAGTTTGAGCTTAGCTGAAAGCCAAACAAACTTCACCCAGAGTGAAGATAACTTGACCATCGCCTCAAGCAAATATCAAGATGTTATTACCTTTGTTGATCTCACACATCAGTCCACAATTCTTCTAGGAGTTTGATTTAAAGCATTTTGTGATGCTCATTATGCTTTCTTGATAGAAGCCATGAATAGGGTAATCCATCATCTAAATTCGCACAAGGTAATAACATCATCGATGATGATTCATCTAAGTTCACTAAACAAAAGCTGGCCACCATTGCCATAAGCGGCATTCACATAATAAGGCAAAAGATAGCGAAATTGGCTCTGAAAAGTGCTTCTAACATGGAACTACTGGTGACTTGAGAGAGTTCCAATCTCTGAAAAGAGCTCACCAATGTCATCACTGTGCGATTCTCAGAGAAGTGGTCACGATAGTTTAGAGGAATTGCCAATACAAAACTATTATTGAAAAGGAATTAGCTTTCAGCTGTCTTGGTCATGGTCTTGAGCCTCTAGAAGTTCAGACTAAATGATGACAACGTACTCAAAGGATAAAACATAAGAATTCATCGTCACCATGATGCGCATAACTTCTAGAGATGAGGAAGAGGGTGCAGATAGTTCACCTAACCTATTGTACTCTCATGGTATCAGAGGCATATTGCCCAAAGTTGATGGGGGTGTATCATCACACTAGGTTAAGGCAGATAGCAGTCATTCCTTTCAGCTGCTCCTCCATCCAAACATGGACACAACAGACTTCATCTCAAATGAATCAACCCACTTCTAGTGATGCTAACTCCACTATAGCATCAAATGAAACCCCTCGTTTAAGTTAAAAATGACAAAAAGAAGTAGATATGATTGATGGAGAGGATCTTTTTACTCAAATGGTGGCTCAAAAGAAAGATTCAGATGAATGAATCAAATATTTGGAGAAGATGCTGGGACAACTCCTATTAGCATCTCAACCTCAACCAAGTTCTTCAAAAGGGAAAAAGTCAATCGGTGAATCTTCCATAGAAGAAGATCAAGAGCATCAAGATAATGTAGATTCAGACCATTTAGGATTTGAAACACTAGCATCTCCGAAGCCAAGTAAGGAAACAAAGGCTCTGGAGAACATCCAAAAATAGCTCAATATTTTTTCTCAACGAATCGAGTCCAAGAAGGTTGGAATAACCCAACTTTTCCCCATCGAGAATGACATGGTTCCATGCCACTAACATTACAAACATTTGATAGCAAAGGTTCTCTTGACCAACATATCTACTACTTCTATTAACAAACTGGAAGTATAGTGGGTAATGACACCATTAAGGTGCGACTCTTTATTGAAACCCTACAGGGGGTAGCCTTTGATTGGTTCCAGAACTTGTTCGAAGGTTCAATCAAATTATGGTTAGATCTAGAGTCAAAGTTCCTCTTATAATTCTACCAGGAACAATTAGATGTTACCATGGCCAAACTCATTTCTAAAAAGCAAAGAAAAAATGAGACAGTCAGGGAATTCATTGAGAGATATCACAATCTGACATTGCAATGTCGAGATATACCTCTACTGATGTTACTTCAAACTTGTAGACATAATTTTGTAGGATGGATAGACGCCCATATGGGCGTTGTTACAGTGTCACGCCCCGCTTTCCAAAATACCAGGGAATCGGAACGTGAACAAGCCCATGATGTATTAGATTGAGAAAAAATATACACTATTATTTTTTTCTTTTCTTTCCTTCTCAATCCAATAAGCTAAGCATCAAATACATAAATCTCAATCACAGGTCCCCGATCACAATAGCAAGAATATAAAGACAACACAGGATAAGAAATAGACATATCATCAAAAGTAGATCATCCTAGACATAAAAATATGGGTCAAACATATTATTATTACAAAACGGTCCAACTAGGAATATAAAAATAAATAGTCCATAATAAAAGAAAGTACTGCTAAAAATACAAAATCCATTATCAAACTAAAGAAAAATATGATAAAGAGTTTTATTGTCCAACTACTACTACGGAAGAAAACCACTACGCTTCAGCTTGTTCTTCTATGTCCTCGGGGAGGCACTCCGTCGGAGCATACGCCGACTCTGCTTTAACGTCAAGTTAGACCTATCTGTCTCCTAAGTCTGATACACACTAGAGAAAATAGGTGTACATCAGTGAGCATGGCACACGACAAGATTTCACATGAACAAAATAAAATGATCTAACGACCAAGGCAAAAACAGTAATAATAAATAGAAGCATGCAACTGGAATACCAAAAACTAGATGAAATCCACCAATAGTATATAATAAGCAAAGAATCCAAAAATCAATCGGGTGATGAGGTCATGCAGCTAGCAATCAGAATAATCATCCAAGTAACAAGGTCATACAACTAGAGAGATTAATACTTAAAAATCTACAACAAGAGACGTAGTACGTCGAGCGAAATAATCCAAACAAGGAAACCCTCATGTATATACTATATGTCCCAAATTGTAGATAATTAAATATTAACCCCGATCTATGTATGAAAATAAAAATAACTGGCTTACATCTCACAAGAAATCATACCTAGCCAAGAAATGAGGTCATGTAACTAGCCATCCTATAACAGGTCACTGGTTCACATCTCACCCAGAGTCAACGCTCATATTATCGGATAACTGACTATTCACAAATCCCCTATGTGCATCCAATACCACTACACAAACTTGGTGAGAGGACTACACGCAATCCGTTTTTAGCCTGGTCTGGATTCAAGCTAAACACAGGTGAATATTAAATTTATGGACCAATTAGACTACATAAACTTTACTTTGACCCAACAAACCAACCCCAGTGCTATACAAACTGACTAGTGCGAGCCTGAAAGATACATCAACAGTCTTATCCAATCACATGATCAAGGACTTCCCCATCCCAACTCTTCTCGCTTTTCTAAGTCAACAATCATAATCCACACTAAAACTCGGGTTCACCACCTAAACTCAGTCAGCACACCTACACGTGTCACTAGGTCTGTTCATGACGTACAAGGCTACTAAGTCATGAACTACTAAGGGTCTCAATCACAACAAGAGGCAATAATTAAAGCTAATTCTATACAATAAAATCATAGCATGTCGAACATGATTAAACAAGTTTGTAAAGCATGAATAATCACTACATTAAAACATGAATGTATGAACAACCTACTACAACATAAAAACACACATAACAAATCTCGTTAATATCTCACTACTAGGGTGTCCAAACTTCTCATGTAAGCTAACCGTAATTAAGTATCCTCTAATATAATAATGTGGTAAAAAAAACTAGAAACCGACGTCGTTTTGCACATAAAATGTCGTGCTCTACGACTATCGGTTATACGTTCTTAATTAATAAAAATTCTTTTTCCAATAATTAATTTCTAAAACTATTTCTCATCAAAATTATTATAAAATAATATTTTTATGTAATACATACATATATATATGTTAATTATTTTCTACATGAAAGTAACATTTCCCTATTTTATCAATTACCTTAAATTTATTTCTTTTTTGATAATATTTCGTAAATTCTATTTTAACACCTAACTTGTCATTTCAAATTATTATTCTAAAATAACTCTTTTTCCTCGAAATAAATTCTTTAAAAATATTATAATTTCTTTAAAATAATTCCATTATCAAAATAAATTATTTTAATTTATTATAACTATTCTGAAAATACTATTTATCATATATCTATGATTTAAATCAATATTATTCACCAAAAAACCCACACAATTAATTATAATACAACTAATCTACACATATCATATATAAATATTGAAACGACAAAAGGAGAGGCGAGATCTTGCCTCGGTGTGTCGAACAAGTCGACGTCGACGACACGGGTTGGTTCAGATGCAGGGGAGCATGGCGTCAGAAGAAACTCCGATGAGGGGTTGCGGTGACGGGGTAGCAGTGTGGTGGGTTGGCGTCGGGCTCGGCAATGGGAGAGGCGATGGCGAGATCTCAACGCGGACAGTGGCGGGGGCTGGCCAAGGCACGGGAGAGGGACGCCGGTCGAGCTGCACAAGGAGGAGGGGCGGATCTGGTGTAGTCGGGGCTTGGGAATGAAGAGGAGGTGAGCTCGGGTGACTGACAACGGAGGAGGCACAGGTGGCTGTGTGACGCCCCAGGGTTCACACAAGGCTGCAGTCCCAGGTAAAACCTGGATTGTCAAACCTGCCAAGCACCAACCACCATGCTATGACAAGTTTCACCATCACAATCACTATCTCTCTAGTGGAAACAATAAATAGGTGAAGGTACAGACAGGTAAAAATAGAAATAGGATAATACTGGATATACACAGAAGAAGCATAAGAAAAATCAATAATGAGCCCAACTGGAATAAAATAGACATATCTCTGAGTCTGAACTGAATCTCAAATACAATGAGTCACATAAACAAAGTCTCATAATAGCTCTCAACTCTATGAAACAAAATACCAATCTAGATTCTGAGATTTATCAACAACATGTGGAGTTCTGCAATAACTACAAAATATGATAAGTAACTAAATGGACAACTAAGAAGTCCCATCAACCTACGACTCTCCGTGCGCCAGACTCGCTGCCTGAAAGGGGGGAAAACAACGAGCGTCAAAGCGCTAGCGAGATCATCACTACCTCTCCCCAGGGGAAGGGGTAGGAGTATATAAGAAAATAGAGTCAGTACATACATATATCAAATCATTCATATAACTCTCTATGAATGAAAAACAAATAATCAATGATAAATACTCCAACATAAAGAATAATCATCTCATCTCGAACTACGTCCAAGTGACCTGCTCTATAATAAGAGGATATTAACAATTGCTAAAATAAATATATCTGCCGTTCATAACGGGTGCCTCAAAATCTCAAAGGAAAATACCCTACTCGCGGGCAATCCATCTGGAAAGTAAAACTTACAACTGATCAAATATCTATGTGTGCATCATATTGTACTATAGCGATACTTTTGTAATGCTCGTTACTCAATCGCTCTGCGGCAATAGGATTTATTATTTTTCTATTCCGGATACATATAATAACGATACTGTTGTAATACTATTACTCAATCGTTCTGCGGCAATAGGTTTTATCTCCCTATCCCGGATACATGAAATAACGATACTTTTGTAATACTATTACTCAATC
>BQKN01000099.1:343137-364640 GCA_022839385.1 Asparagus kiusianus
TTATTTATCACTAATAATTCACATATATTCATTACAAAATTTACGGGGTTCTACATTCTTCCCCACTTAAAAGAATTTCGTCCTCGAAATTCGGAAATCATACCCATCTCGAAATATGAACTTCTAGATAAGCATACATGGATATTTATACTTAACAATCTAAAGTAATAATATTCTCGCTCAAACCCTAATCCAGTGGAACTAGTACATCGGGCGAAAAATCCAAACAAGGAACCCCCCATATATATACCATGTGTTCCAAAAGACTAAGAATTAAGCAAAAATATCCTTATTCTAGCGTTAAATATAAACATCAAGATTATATATAAAAACAGAAGTAAGAATTCACATCATAAATAAATTTAATTAATTTACCTGCTCAAACAAATGTGGGTAATCGCGTCGCATGTCCTCTTCGCGCTCCCAAGAAGCTTCCTCAAATCCACTTCGGTTCCATTGAACTTTCACCAATGGAATCACCTTGTTCCTATGCCTCTTATCTTCTCTAGCAAGTATAGACACTGGGATCTCAACAGTAGTCAAATCATCCCGAAGCTCAATCTCCGGTGCATCCAACACTCGCTGCTGCTCCTCATCATACAAGTGCTTCTTGAGCATAGAAATATGGAATACATTGTGTACACTAGACATAGATGCTGGAAGATCTAGTCTGTATGACACAGTTCCAATGTGTTCCAAAATCTGGAAATGTCCAATATATCTCGGTGCAAGCTTCCCTCGCCTCCCGAATCGCTGCACGCCTTTCATAGGCGATACCTTCAGCATCACCAAATCCTCAATCTGAAACTCTAGTGGTCTTCGCCTCTTATCTGCATAGCTCTTCTGCCGACTCTGAGCGGCTAGAATCCGCTCTCTGATTAATGCTACCTTCTCAGTAGTCTGCCTCACCAGCTCTGGCCTAAGCATCAAGCTATCCTCTGGCTCTGTCCAACATATCGATGATCTACAGGGTCTCCTGTACAATGTCTCATACGGAGCCATACCGATCGTCGCTTGATAACTGTTATTATAAGCGAACTCTATCAATGGAATATGATCGTCCTAGCTGCCTTGAAAGTCAATGACACATGCCCGCAACATGTCCTCTAACACTTGATTCACCCTCTCCGTCTGACCATCCGTCTGTGGGTGGAATACACTGCTATAAGATAGCCTGCTGCCAAAAGAGTCCTGGAATCTCCTCCAAAAAGGCGAAGTGAAAACCGATCCTCGATCCGACACGATCGTATCTGGAACTCCGTGAAGTCGGACTATCTCCCGAATGAAGATCCCCGCATAAGTCTTGGCTGTATAAGTGGTCCTCACTGGAATAAAATGTGCTGACTTTGTCAACCAGTCCACTATCACCCAAACAGAATCATTCCCCTTCTTCGACTTTAGCAACCCTACAATAAAGTCCATGGAAATATCCGCCCACTTCCACTCCGGAATAGGCAAAGGCTGAAGTGTCCCTGTCGGTCTCTGATGCACTGCCTTCACGTGCTGACAGGTAAAACACCTAGCCATATAATCTGCAATCTCTCTCCGCATACCACTCCATCAGAAATGTCTCTTTAGGTCCTTGTACATCTTGGTAGTCCCTGGATGTACTGTGTACCGAGTACGGTGCGCCTCATCAAATAACTCCCTCTTCAGCTTTGCACTGGCTGGCATAACCAATCTACCCTTTAGCCGTAGACCTCCATCTGCTCCAATGGTCCAATCAGCCTTAGGTTCTTTGGAAATCTCTTCCTTTCGGATTTTAATCCAAGAGTCTTCTAACTGAGCTCTGACAACTCTGGTACTCCAAGATGGCTGCACTGATACAGCTCCCAAAAATGCACTGGTACCACCAACCTCGGGTCTAAAGTCAAACTGGCTAAGGGTGAGAAGATCTCGATGTAACGAGCACCTCAAAGCCGCCACCTGATGTCGATGCTTCCAACTCAAAGCATCTGCTACGACGTTCGCCTTCCCCGGATGATACTGAATCGTGAACTCGTAGTCCTTGATAAACTCAATCCACCTCCTCTGTCTCTGGTTGAGTTCCTTCTGAGAAAAGAGGTACTTCAGACTCTGATAGTCTGTGAACAGCTCAAACTGAACTCCGTACAAATAGTGCCTCCATGACTTCAATGCAAATACCACTGCTGCTAACTCTAAGTCATGAGTAGGATAGTTCTGCTCATGCACTCTCAACTGCCATGAGATATAAGCTACTACTCTCTAGGTCTGCATAAGGACGCCTCCCAACCCTACCAAAGATGCATCTGTATACACGACGAATATCCTATCGCTGCTCGGAATAGTCAAAACCGGTGATGTAGTCAACTTAGCCTTTAATGTATCAAAGGCCTCCTGACACTCTGAGCTCCAAATAAATTGTACACCCTTCTTCGTAAGGCATGTAAGTGGTGTCGAAATCTTCGAGAAGTCCTGGATGAACTTCCGGTAATATCCTGCTAGCCCCAAGAAGCTACGAATCTCCGTCACCGTCTTCGGCGGTTCCCAATCAAGCACTGCTGTGACCTTAGCTGGGTCTACTGCTATGCCCTCTCTACTGATGATGTGGTCGAGAAATATGACTTCTGAAAGCCAAAATTCACACTTGCTAAACTTGGCATATAACTGATGCTCCTGCAGAGTCCTCAAAGCTACCCGTAGATGCTCCTCGTGTTCTGCCTCTGATCTTGAGTAGATGAGTATATCATCAATAAAAACGATCACAAACTGATCCAAGAAGGGATGGAAAACCCGGTTCATCAAATCCATGAATACCACGGGTGCATTGGTCAACCCAAATGGCATGACCAAGAACTCGAAGGATCCATATCGAGTAAGAAAAGCGGTCTTGGGAATATCCATCTCCCGAACCCATAGCTGATGATAGCCTGAACGAAGATCAATCTTCGAGAAATACTACGCTCCCTGCAACTGGTCGAACAAGTCATCAATCCTAGGTAATGGGTACCTATTTCGGATAGTGACCTTGTTCAACTCTCTATAATCTATGCACAATCTCATACTACCGTCCTTCTTCTTCACGAAAAGGACCGGTGCGCCCCAAGGAGAATGACTCCAGTGAATAAAACCCTGGGCTGATAACTCATCCAACTGGGTCTGAAGCTCCCGCATCTCAGCTGGTGCCATGTGATAGGGTGCGCGGGATATCAGGGCTGTGCCTGGCTGCAACTCAATACAGAACTTAACCTCTCTCACAGGAGGTAATCCAGGTATGTCCTGAAAGACATCCTGATACTCTGAGACAACTCTAGTCTCCAATAAATCAACATCCTGATCCCGTTGCATCACCTCCTCAATGTACGTCAGAAATGACTCCGCAAAACGGTTGCCCTGAGAGGTGGCTACAATCATCTCGGACCCGTCGGACGCTCGCAACTTGACTGTCTTCGTAAAGCAGTCAATACTAATATGGTAGGAAGATAACTAATCCATACCAAGGATGATATCGAACTCAGACATATGCAACACTATAAAATCAACTATGATCTCCGACTCGTCTAGACTGACGGTACACCTCCTACAGACGCTCTCCAAAAGCGATACCTCACCTAAAGGGGTAGAAACTGATAAAGGGGTGTCTAGAGGCTGAGCTACGAGCTGGAGTCTAGTCATGAATGCATGAGAGATGAAAGAATGCGAAGCTCCCAAATCGAAAAGAATACGGGCGGGAAGGGAATCCACAAGGAACATACCCTCCACTACAGCTCTGCTAGCTCCATGATCATGGGGAACCACTGCATATACCCTGCCTATGGCTGAAGACTGCTCTGCTACTGGAGGTGGAGAATATGGAACAATCTGCCCCTGAGGAACCTCCTGAACTGCTCGAATCTGTCCCTCAGCCCTCTGTGCTGCTGGCGGTGCCTCTAGCCTGTTCTGCTGGCCCTGACCTCTGCCGTGCTGTCGCTGTTGCTGCTGGTTCAGACCCTTGCCCTGCTGGGCTCCAGCTGGTGCGCTTCGACACTCCGATGGCTTATGCCTGACCTTGCGACAGTTAAAACAAGATCCCTGGAACTTGCGCTGCTGATGCGCTCTCTGATCCTGCTGGGGTCCCTTTTTATAAGAGCCCTGATGCTGCTGCTGAGGTCCAGAAAAAAATCTCTTGTTCTTGCCCTTGCCCCCACTCTGTCCTGCCTTGGCCTTCCCTTCCTTATCCTTCTGGAACATAGTAGTCTCAATCTCCTGTGAAGTGGCGGCCTCAGCTACCTCCCTAACTGAATAGAACCTCCTCGAGACGAGGTACTGACGGAGATTAAGGTGAAGCCCTGCTAAGAACATCTGAGCCTGACGCTCTCCCATCTGCCACATACCCGTGAAATGTAGCAACTCCATGAATCTGCTCTTAAAATCTACCACTATCATGTCCCCCTGAGTCAACCGGGACAACTCAAGCTCCTTTCTAGTCTGTGCCGCAGAAGAAATGTACTGCCCATCAAAGAAGTATATGAAATCCTCCCATGTGAAGGTCATCCTCTGCTCTGGAGTAAACTGGAGTCGGCACCATCTCCCGGCATCTCCCTTCAGACTGTAGGATGCTAACCTCTGTTTCTGAACTGAATCCACACTGAGTATGTCAAGTATATTGTTCACATCCTCCTTCCACTTATGAGTTGCAAGAGGGTCTGGTGACCCCTGGAACTCTGGTGCCCTCATCTTCTGGTACCTCTCCACCATACGGAGCCAAGCCTCCTGCTCTGTGGCTCTATCTGTGACTGTTAGAGGAATGGCTATAGGCGTGATCTCTGGGGATCTCTCTCTGATAGGAACGACGGGTATCCCCTGCTACTGAGCTACCGGTGGTGGTGGTGTCCGTGGTGTGATATGAGTCGTCACCAACTCCTCAATAGCTGTCATCCTGGCAATAAGAGGAGCCATGATGTCCACCAAGTACTGAGGAGCCTGCTGTAGCTCGGGTGGAGTCTGCTATGGCTCGGTTTGAGCTGGCTGTTGCTCAGGTGGAGCCTGCTATGACTCTGCCTGTTCAGCTCTCCGAGTACGAGGTCTACCACATCCTGCCATCTCTCTCTAGTCATAAAAGTAAAAGTTTATGAGTCAAAAATAGACGTCTATAATTAATGTATCACAATACAAATTTTTCACAACATATGGTATTCACACAAATACTTTAGATTATACAAGATAGTTGTTAATAAAATAAAAAAAAATTCTCAAATTTTTGAGATATACGCATATATCGTCCTCACTCCTACTAGGAAATCCTAACGGACTCTATACATGAATCATAAGAAACTCTATCCTAGCTCCACGACTCGACACAGGAGGATACTAAGGATATTGGAACTAGAGTTTTGATACCAACTGTGACGCCCCTGGGTTCACGCAAGGCTGCAGTCCTAGGTGAAACCAAGAATGTCAAACTTGCCATGCACCACACCGTGCAATAACATGTTTCACCATCACAATCAACATCTCTCTAGTAGAGTCAACAACAGATGTAGGTACAAAAGTAAGTAAAAGGTAATACAAGTGATAACTGATGAAATGATAACAACCACATAGATATCTCATCATCCAACATACGTAAATACATAGTCAATGGCTAAAGTAGATAATCTGGAGTTCTCAACAAGTCTCAAATACAAAATGTCTGAGTAAAGGAAATAAGGCATACAACCTTTACAACATCTAGAAAATAGTCCTCAAATATCAAACAAAAACTACAGTGGAGCTCCAAAATAAAACGTAGCTAAAATAGACAGCTGAACACTAAAGTGTGTCGCCATCAACCTGCGACTCTCCGGGCTCCTGGCTCGTGACCTGAAAAGGGGAGGGACAACGAGCGTCAAAGCGCTATAGTGAGCAACATCACAACCAACCCCAAGGGATAGGACTCGGTTTATGAAAATACAATTAATATATATATATATATATCTAAAATCATTGGTCCTATCAAAAGAGGATTTTAGTATTTAGAAATTTACAACACGAGCATAGGTACGTCGAGCGAAATAATCCAAACAAGGAAACCCTCATATATATATCTTGTATCTCAAATTGTAAATCCCTAAATACCAAATCCGAAATCTAGTACAGGAACAATAATAAGAAGAAATACAACCCATCTCAGAACGTAAATACGGTATCATATCATATCCCACATAAGTGTCATGCCAAAATCTACATAAGTGTCATGTCATAACTCATATGAAAAGACACATACAGGGTTAAGAAGAAAAATGTCCGATACATGAACTAGATGCAGAGATTCCCCATCACATGGGACAAATGAGTAAATGTCCAACACGAGGACTGAAATGGATTATAGTCCAACACGAGGACTTCTATGGATTATAGTCCAACACGAGGACTGTGAAACTATGCAAATATCACTGATATACATGGAGAGATCTACTTATACAAATTTCACACTCGACTTGGTGTGTAATTCTAAACTGGTACCCCTCAGGTCATCTATCACGCATAGATACAATAGTAAGACTGGTAACTAGAGTCAAATAAGCGAGGTAAATCCCCCAACAGGCGTGATGTTCAACAAAAACCAATAAGGCAAAGAACCTGTGCGGCGGTCGACCGCAGAGCTCACCCCGGTCGACCGCGCGCAGAGTCGAAGATGACTGAGCTCAAAAACTGAGCGGTGGTCGATCGCAAAAAGAGCATAAGCTCTCTGAGCTCCAATACTGTGTGGCGGTCGACCACAGAGGACACTCCGGTCGACCGCGCGCTGAGCAGAAACTATCTGCTCAGCAGATCGCTCCGCAGTCGACCGCAGCGCCCACCGCGGTCGACCGTACGAAGGGCAGACAGGCTCTGCCCTTCTGCGTGATCGGCGGTCGACCGCCGCGTCCTCCACGGTCGATCGCGAAGCAGACAGAAGCCCAGATTTGGGTTTCTGTCAGCTTCGAAACATATACACAAAAATGATTTCTTTTGCTAATGTAAGTCTAACATTTCTAAAGAATCATATGATGGAAAACAACAAATCCAAACCTTTAAAATCTCATTACCAAGATCCCAAACATATTATAACATTATTTAAATGTTTTGAAAACAGTGAAAACAAGATTTACTTTTGCTAAGAACGTTTTCAGGTCTAGATCTCATTAATTAAAATTCGTTGTTGAGCTATTAAAAATCTGAAGTACTTGATTCTCACATCATCTGCCATAATGATCTATTATCTATACGTAAAATACGATTTAGGCCCAATAAAAACCGAATTTAAAACTCAAATAAAGCATGAAGAACAAAAGGGGTGAAGTTGGGCGAGATGTTACTCGCCTCTGGTGAGAAATGAACCCTAGATCTGTAGGAGAACGATCCCTATTGCTGAAACCACCAAAAATCCGCTAAAAACCCTTCAAAGCTCCTCCCAAATCACCAAAGAATGAAAACCAGGGTTTGAGGGGAGAGAGGGGGCTAGGGTTCCTGTTTTCAGATGAAAAGAGGGCTCTCTCGGGTTCATTAGAATATATATTAACCCCACAACCCGACCCGAAACCCGTTTAGACCCAAACCCAGAAAAAGTCTCTGTCTGTTGCGCGGTCGACCACCGCGCCTAGCACGGTCGACCGCACAACAGGAGAAATCTCTCCTGAGTGCCCGATTGTTGTGCGGTCGACCACCGCGCCCATCGCGGTCGATCGCGGAGCAGAAAAACTGCCAGATGAGATGTTTTATGAACACGCTGCTCAAACCACTCAATATCTCTCCCATATAAATACTTGTTGGGTTCCCAAACACTGATTATCACATTCATCTAATATATATAAGATTATTTATCTCAAAGTACTTATTTATCACTAATAATTCACATATATTCATTACAAAATTTACGGGATTCTACAGCATTACACCTTTATCGGTCATTTTAATTTGACACGTTAACATTACATCTCTATCAAATTCCCTAACACTGTCATGTTAACAGTACACCTCTGAATAGTACTAACTTACCCAAACTTGATATGTTAACACTACACCTCTATCAATTTGATTCTATTATTTTTTCTCCCCAGCATAAGATGTCACTATGATACGTTAATATTACACCTCTATCATACATGCATCGAAGGAGATAAAGTTCTTTTATTACCGGAAGAACTAAATTATTACAAAAATTTCAAAGGAAAAATGGACAAACAGCGTCTATCTATTAAATACACTCAGCTATCCTAGAATCCCTAACCTCTTAAGCATCCTTTTGAGCTCTCTCCCTTAAAGCTCTGGGATTAATTGGAATAGCTTGGGTCCTAACAACTGCCAACCTCTTCATCTCAGCCTCAAGCTTTGCATCCCTGAGATCCCACTCCTTAGTCAACTTGGTTGAATTTAGTTCAAGCTCCTCCTTTTGATATTGAGCTGCCTCTAACCGTGCCTGAGCAGTGCTAATGGTTGCTTTGGCATTATTGATGGTGGCCTCTTTTTCTCGAGTGGCATTCTGAAGCAATGCTTGGTGGCTGTTAGCTAATTCAATGCTATCACTTAGCCCTTGAAGCTTCATCTTAATCTGCTCCATCTATTTACGAGCGGATTGTTCAACCTCACAATACTTCACCGAGAGATGGAAAAATTCCAACTCAGCAATACTATCAATATCAACCACACAAAGCTATTGCAACTCTTGAAAATCATCGACTTGAATGGTCTAGCACATACAGGACCTACGACCGACGTCAAAAGATCAAGCTTGTTCCTCAACAAGTTAAGCGTGTTAGCAATAAGCCTTTTTGCAGATTCAAGGTAGATTTAATGCTCCGGTTGAACAACTTCACCAAGCTCTCCGATAAGATTTAGATCTCTAACTTGATCAAATCTTCGGGATCAATATATTGAAGAATCTCCACACGACTTGAAGGACCTGCTCCTATGGAAATTACCAACGCATCTATAGTGATTGAGAGAACAGCTGGCAAGACTTGTGATTCTTTCGCTACTAGATAAGAGGTATGACATGAGCACCGCCAATACACAAGAAACATTCATAGTAGAGGGAACCATAGGTTCCAATCCAACTGAGAGAATGCCAAGCCTCGCAACCATTACCATAGTCATATGCACATTTGTAGGCATAACTTCAATGCCTATAGACATAACCTCCGGCTTATCAGAGATAGCTACAACTATAGCTGGGCCTTCATCAAAATGAGGTTCAAGGTTTGTCAGCGTCACTCTCTTAACTCCTATTAGGATTGGAGAGATCGATGCATCATCGTCTTCATCAAAATAATCATGAACAACCAATCTTCGCCTCACTGCTGATACAGGTGCTGGAGTACGAGCAACTGTCATATTAGCAGCTAGTATAGATTCCAAGATGCCAGAGGCACCATCAAAATCAACCACTAGTTCAAAATTACTAGTAGTGGTAAGCAATGTAGGATCCGCTTCACCCATGATCTCCAAATTGAGTTCATTCGTCTATTAAAGAGATAAACAAAGCATCAATTATCAAAGTGAAGAAATTACACAAGACTAATCAGAGAAAACTATACCTGGCATTTAAGGAGAGTCCTTAATATCGCTATCAAGGTCAGTATCATTAAGCTCAGTCAAATAGGCATCAGTATCATTAGGCTCGTAATCCGCCTTCTCCTCATCATCTTAGTCAAGAAGAATGGGTTCCTTACTTGCATATAAGAAGCGCACATCAGCCAAATGAACTTCAAGCAAATTGATACAATCATACAAGTAGAAATCACGTGAAGGTTCAAGCATTGGTTCCTACACAGGGACCATAGGAGGCTCCTCTTTAATCCTTGAAGAATCTCCAAGTACAGGCTCAAGCTCCGAGGGTACCAAACATCACTTCTTTGAAGTTGGCTGAGGAGAAGGAGGAGCTTGTAATGGCCTCTTTCCCCTATTGCCTTGACAACTACTGGGCACTTCTCGATGAACCACAGATTCAGACGGTTCTCGTATGCAAACACCAATCGACCTTTAAGGTGTAGGATACCTACCTGGTGCTTCCCAATCTTCATCATCCGACACGCTTTTTGCCATAAAATCTTGAAGTCAAGAGCCTACTCTCAGAACTCTTCTTGAGATTCTCCCTATACTTTCGAGTGATCCATTACCACTAATCTTGTTCACGCGAAAGTTGGAGTTATGAGCATTCACCCTACTATACCATTTATAGAATCCTAATGTCATATAACAGTTGGGCGTGTGGTGGGCAGCAAAAATCTGGCTCCTATAGACTCGGCGATAATATGGCACCAAGCGTGAGCTCCATCTACCAAGCTTCCCACACGTCACAATCTTAGATTCAGATTCGCAATGTGGAGCTGATCATAACCAAACTAACGAGCAAATCGGCAAGGTAGATAGGACTCGATGTAACATTTAGTCGCATTTAGCCTAGCGATGAGGGGACCCAGTCTGATATTCACCAACCAGTTGAAGCACATGCTAGGTAAGCAAGTCAAACCTTTGCTACTCATGCTATCTTCAAACTTGTCCCTAAGATTTTATACCATCAATTATGGGAAAACAATAATAAAGACGGTAATGATCCTTATTTTGAAGAAGCCTATGACCTTCGATAAGATATTTGATCATCCATTTTGAATGTTCATACCTCTAAAATTATGAGACGTTTTCTCCACTTGGCATAGTAGTCGACATCAATGAAGAGTAGTGCAAAGTGAACCATACGACCAAATATGTATATGGTAGCTCCACTCCAGGATTCAAGACCCGATCTCTTGAGCTATTTTCCTCCTAGGTCAGGTAGTCAATAGCTAACTCCCTCAGCTTGTGATCTATGCAATTAACCATCGCTGGTAGAAGGGCCAAGTTATACCCAGCAGCAAGCAATACAGTAGGGAATAAATCCTTAATCGAAATGTGATCCTTCACCGGGAAGGCACGACACAACCATTCAGCCAAGTCAAGAAAAATCCCACAAGCAGGGCTAATTTAGCTGTCAACTTTTTTACTTGGTCTAGGCCCGTCAATTACCAATGTGGCATCTGGCTACAGTCGGTCTTTCCGACCAATCACTAAGGACATTAGGGGAATCACCCCCCCCCCCTCACCGATGATATCATGAATGCCTCTTGCGAGATATTTAAGATGCTACAAGTGGAGAAATATAAGAGTGAAGGAGATCCAGAACTACTATGACATGATGACCATGTTTCAAGCATCAGAAGCAACCATTTGTTGGTGCTTCCCCATCTCATTAATAGGAAGTGCCAAACTTTGATGGAGTTCCCTGGCAAAAAAATCCATGGGCAACTTTGAATAGCTCAGCCAGAAGTTCGTGCATCACTTCTTGGTCGCTACTAAGCAGGAGTTGCCTCCCCATGTATTAATACAAATGTGGTAGGAACCTGGAGAGAGTCTGAGAGACTACGTTCAGAGGCTCCAGGCTAATATATTAGAAGTGGACGATCTTAGGAGTGTGGTCTCCATGTTCGCCATCTTTGCTGGTCTATAAGAGAACGAGTTGGCCTACTTGCTTGCCAAGAAACAAGTCACCAGCTACGAGTAACTGATGGACAAGGCACATGGATATGTGGACATGGAAGATGGCCAAGCCTATAAGAAGGCGACAAGAGAGGCAGAGGCAGAGGCAGTAGTTGCAGCAACAGCGGTAGCAACGACACCAGGAGCATCCATAGCAACACCGGCCTTCCAATCAGTGGGAGAGGCCGACCCTCTACCAAAAAGAAACACATTAAGGGATCCCCCGTGAGCAGACCCTGGATCCAACCGGGTCGACAAGAGGGATCCAAACCTCTCCAAAAGCTAGCCCTCATAGCCATCAACACGTCTCTCACAGAAGCTGTAATGACCGTGAATTTTAAATACTAGTTTAAATAATTTTTCTGGTATTTTAAAATATTAAATTTTTATTTTTAGAAAACTATTTGTATTTTCTCGACCTTCTAGAATTTTCTATGTTTTTGTTAAGTTCAAATTTTATATAAATGATTTTAATATCTATAAATTTATTTTGAGCGGTGAAATTTTCTAGAATTAATATGTTATATTATTGATACTATTACATATTATTTTAAATAATATGTTGTATTATTATTATTATTACGTATCTTTCATATAATATAGTGTATTATTATATTACGTATAATTTGTACAATTATATTATTTCTTCTATTACGCATTATCTGTTTTATTAGTATAACTAGTACGTTTTATTTCGTAGATAATTATCTAATTTTTTTATGTGAGTAATTATTTAATTATTAATTATTTTTTCTAAACCTTAACCCTAATTATATATACATATATATATCTCTCTCTTCTCTCTCCTGTTCACGAGAAAAACGCCCCTCTCTCTCCTCACTCTCTCTCTCTCTCTCTCTCTCTCTCTCTCTCTCTCTCTCCATCTCTCATTTCTCTTCCACCAACCCCAGCTCCCCTTGTTTCCGCACTCCTCTTTATTTTAACCCAAATATCTCACCTCTCTTTCTCTGCAATTATTCCCAAGCCAGCTCACATTCACTCCCTCTCTCATTCTCTCCCTCGTTCTCATATCCGTCCAAACCCCTCGTCTGCCCAAGCCTCCGCCCACTTCTTTTGACAAACACACTCCGCCGAAGAGCCACCCACGAGGTACACGCCTTCACCAACTCCTGTCGCTCTCTCCTTCTCCTACAAATATCTCCTCTATGTTCTCTTTCTCCAACTCCAACTTCATCTCTCTTCCTCAACTCCTCCATTCCTCATCACCAGCACCCGGGCCAGCTTCACCCCCATCCTCCGCACACAACCCGGCGTCAACTAACTCGCTGCCTCCTTTCCGCGAGCTCCGCCCCGACCTCCAGCTCCCTCCGACGAGCTCCGCCAAGTTCCACACGACGACCAAACGCCGTCGCATCCAACCCAACCTCCTTCTCCTCTCCTCGCCCTGAGCTCGCCCACGCCCCCACCCGCTCGAAGCCGTCGCCAGACCCTCCGACAGCCGCTGCTCCACCTGACCCCGACGCCGCCGCCTTTCCCTTGACCTCGAGCTCCGACCACGTCGACGACCAGCAGCTGCCGTGAGCACCACCCGCGACCACCATCTCCGACCTCGCCCCTCCGACCCCGTCCCTCTCCTTGAACCCACTCCTTCGCCGCCCAGAGCCCGTCCGCTCCTCCCGAGCTCAAAACCTCCGCCCCCTGCTCTCTGCCCCGTCGACCGCCGCCCCGTTCGCCGCTCTACCACGTCCGCCCGCGCCTCTCCCCTGAGCTCCGCCCCAGCCTCAGCTCTTGCGGCCGCGCTCCTCCTCCGCTGCCCAACCCTGAGCCGCCTTCATCCTCCCGTGTCGCTTCCCTCCGACGACGACCACAACAGCCCCGACAGCCCTCGCCCTCCACCAGGCCACGCCGCACCGCCCTCCTTCACCAAGTCGCCGCCCTGAGCTCTACCCGCCGGCCTTCTCCCCCTGTTTGCCGCCGATCAGCCATGCTCGCCAGCCTCCTCCAGCGCCTCCCCTTCGCTGTCCAGATCCGCGTCGACACCCTCGTCAGCCCCACTTCAGATCCGCCGTTGAACCCGAGGCAAGATCCCGATACTCCTTTGACTTATCATTCAATTCTTAGATCCGCTGTGAAATAATTAGTTGCTCGCACGAACCATATCCTTGCTCGGTATAATTTTAGATTGATTACAGATTAATTATGCATACGAACTCATTACCCAAATAAATACTCGTTACAAATATAGAACTGTCGTGAACATATTGGACTGAGAACTATAACGTATAGAACTGTCATGGACGTAATGGACTGTGGATAATATCGTATGACCATTCACATTGTAATACATATACTGTGATGACATGTACGGATTTATTTGACGAATGATACTAAAAATAATATTTTGAATATAGATACTGTAAAGATAAAATAAGATAAAATTATTTTAGATTAGTTTATGATTTTTTAAGGATTTATTTGACAAAATAATCATTTTAAAATAATTATAATAAATTATTTTAGTGAAAAATCATTTTAGAGTAATTATAATAAATTAATAGAATTTATTTGACAAAAGAATTATTTTAGAATAATTATAAATAATTTAAAAGAATTTATTTTAGAATAAGTATCAATTTAGAATAATTTCAATAATTTAAGAGAGTTTTATAAAAGGAATTATTTTATAGCATTTATAAATATTTTTAAAGGATTTATTTTAGAAAAGGGATTATTATGAATTTTTTTATGATTTATTTTTCTTAATTTTAATTATGTGATATGCTATGATATTGTTTTATATGATTAGCTGCATTTATTACTCTTTGTTATGCTTGAGAACCGTTAGAAATTCATGACTAGTGTGGTCTGGTGTGTTCTGTTTAAGACTTAGAAACCTGTGTATATGTTAGCTTAGAAAAACAAGAGAGTTGAGATGGGGAAGTTAATGTTCATGTGGTCGGACAAGACTGTTGATGTATCTTTCAGACTAGAACCAGTGAACCGTTTCGCACTGGGGTTGATATGTTGGATCAAAGTAGATCGGTGTCGCTACTTTGGTTCATGAATTTATTTGATTGAATGCACGTGGGGGATATGCGAACAGTCAGTTATCCGATGATATGAGCGTTGGCTCTGTGTGAGATGTGAACCAGTGTCTTGTTACAGAATGGCTAGTTACATGACTTGTTACCAGTGGATCGGTGTCGCCACTGTGGTTGGTTTGTTGATACAAGGTGAATCGGTGTCGTCACTTTGGTTAGGATTTATGGATTCTTGTGAGATGTAGGCTAGTTGTGTTTCTTTTCATACATAGATCGGGATTAATATTTAATTATTTACAATTTAAGACATATGGTATATACATGAGGGTTTCCTTGTTTGGATTATTTCGCTCGACGTACTACGTCTCTTGTTGTAGATTTTTAAGTATTAATTCCATCTATTGTATGCCCCTGTTACTTGGATGATTAGACTGATCGCTAGCTACATGATCTCGTTACCTGATCGATTCTGAATGCTTTATGTTATCATAATTTAGTAGTATTTTCATGTTGATTTGTGGATTTCAGTTGTACGTTCTTTTGTTGTTTCTGTTATCGTATCGTTTTTCGCATTGGATTTCCGTTCGTTCTATTTTCTTTGTGGGGTCGGGTCTTGCCGTGCGTCATGCACCTGACGTACACCTGTTTTCTCTGGTGTACGTCAGACTTAGAGGAAGAACAGGTTCAACAGGAGCCAGAAGATTCTCAGCAGGAGTGCCTTGTAGACGAAGCAGAAGAAGAGTTGAAGCTCAGTTATTCCTTTCAGTTTATTTTCGTAGCATTTCCTTTTCCGCCTGATCATTGTATTTTATATTCTCCATTATTTCATTCAGATAGTTGTATAAGGGCATGTTTAGCCCGAATATTATGTCTGGATGATCATTTCAGTTGTGATATGTATCTTTTGGTTCTGAGTTATTTATTATATTCTCATTACTGTGATCGGGGACCTGTGCCTTCGTTTGTATTTCCAGACGCTTAGCGTATTAGATTGAGAAGATGGGGTCTAGCACTTATCTCTTCTCAGTCTAATACGTCGCGGGCTTGCTCGCGTCCCGATTCCCTGATATTTTAGGAAGCGGGGCGTGACAGAAGCCCTCTTCATGGTCCAGAAAGAGAGGCATCTCAACTCCCCCTCCTCATATGAAGTCAAATCATCGATCTCGAGACACCAAATAATACTATCGATATCATCAAGATCATAGCCATCTTATTAATGACTATTGAGTCCTCCAGAGAGATATTGAGGACATGATACAAAGAGGATATCTGAAGAGGCTAGTCACCCAATGAGACAGGAGAGAGCCTACTCTAGGAGGAGCTGAAAGGAGATTCCATTCTAGGTTACCTCACCCCTAGCAACCACCAGAAGTTCGACCAGTCGAGCTCAGCAGTAGGAATCATTAATACTATCATTGGCGGGCCTACTACTGGAGGGCAATCCAACAACAACTGCAAGAAGTATGCTAGGTGAGCGTTGCAAGTTAATTTATGTGACAAGAAGTCGAAAACCGATCAACATCTCTCTCGATAACTCTGATTTGCGAGGTGTTGAGACAACTCACGATGAACCCATTATCATCTCGGTCAGAATCAACGACTTCTAGTTATGAGAATTCTGGTCGATACAAGGAGTTCCACGGACATCCTATTCATAGATGCCTTCAACTAGATGGGCATTGATAAATCTCAGCTGCAACCTTGTCAGGGACCGCTGATTGGATTCACAGGACATACGCTTGATAATCACATTTTTATTATAATTTTATACCCTCATTATCTATTTTACATGAATAAATATACCACTAATAATTGTTTCTATCTTAAATTTCAGGTTAATAAAGAAATTTTGAATAAAAGCCCAAGATCTCAACTCTCAACAAAGCCCAAGAGAAGAATCGATCAAGATCAGCTATCGATGAGAGTATCGATAGGGGTATCAATACAGGTATCGATAGGGTATTGATACGGGTATCGATAGCCGTATCGATACCAGTATTGATACCGATATCGATACCTATATCGATAGTGGTATAAATACTGGTATCGATACTCGTATTAATAGCAATATCGATACACATATCAATACCTCTATCAATACCGCTATCGATACCTTGTTACTGTAGCGAAATCAAAGGCTGAAATTGTTTGGCTTAGAGCTCTAGTTTAATCCAAGGGCTCTCATTCATTGTTGTAGGCTATAAATAAGGGTAGAGAGTGAGGGGTTAAGGTGTGAAAAATATTCTAACTCTATTTGGAGAGGATGGTTACTCTTAATTAAGAAGACCTTCCAAATTTATAACTTTTGTTGCAATTAATAAAAGAATTTTTTCACCTCTTTATATTTTTCTTCTCTTTATTAGATGATGATAATGAGGATGAGGATGAAGATGAAGATCAATTTGAAGGTTTGCTTTCATGAGGCTAACCCCTCTTGTATTGTGAATTTTTCTTTTTCTTTTTATTTCTTTTATTTTCTTCTTGGTTTTATAGTTAGATTTACATTAATGCCTTGTAAAATAGATTTACATTCTTGTCTTTATTATTATCTTGCACATGTAATTTGTAGAGTAGATTTATTTTCTCACATAATCTAGATTTTCATTCATGTTCTTTTCTCTTACAATTTAGTTAGATTTATTTCTATGTTCATAGTGTAAATTTCTTTATTCTCATTTCTCTTCTTTGTAATTAGTTTTTATTTTCATTCTTTCTTTATATTTCATTTGTTGTTATTATTTCTTAAGATGTGAAACTAATTCTTGTAGGAATCCTAGAATTGTATGAAACTAGTCTAAAGTCTTTTAAAATTGTGAATTATTCTCTTACACTTAAAATAATCATGAGTAAGATAATCAACAAGAGAACTATTTAGTAGAAGAAAAATTTAATAATCTATGCTTATCTTGAGTGGTTTGACAGGTTATGCTTATGAATTCTAGAATTATTATCTAGTTATTGTTCTTTTCATGAATATTAATTTTGTTTAGATGATAATTTGATAGGTTATACTTTCCTTAAATGGTTTAATAGTCTATGTTTAATAAATCCAAAGTTAAATGTGATAAAAAAAGAATGGTTCATAATTTATAATTGAAAATAGCTAGTAGATTCAATTCTAGATTCCTCATATCTTTAATTGAATCATTCATCTTTACTTTCTTGAATTTTCTTTTTTATTCTTGAATTTTCATTATTTTTTCTTTCCTCTTATTTTCTTTGATTCCTTTCGCTCCTCTCAATTTCATTTTATTATTTTGCATATATTCACAACACTCCTCATATCTCTCCACAATCACACACAATCATCACTCCTAATTGTCACGCACACAACATAAGAACCGATTCTAATTATCTCCTACAAACGCCTTCCTTGTGGGATTGATAACTCTTTATACTATGACTTGATTGGTTGTGCACTTGCAACTTTTGGACATCATCTATGAACAATCAAGTTTTTGGGCCCGTTGCGGGGAATGGTGCTATTAAGTAGGATTTTAATTATTTTGGTTCTTTAACATGTGTGTTTTTCATGTGAAGGAACAACTTGGAGCTTGAAGATCACGGATTAGAGATCAATGACTTGAAGATTTACTTTTAGTAACTCTTCTTTCTAGTATTTTCAATTTCACTTTTTTAGTTAGTTCTTCACAATTAGAGATAATTAAGATCTAAAACAAGAAAAAAGGATTTTATTTTCATCGACCATAATAAAAATTCATCCTCAACTTGAACAATTACTAACAAGATAATAAATTCAAACAATAGCTCTCTTTCTCACATTTGTTTGATTGTTAACCATAAGTAAAAAAAATTTCTTTTTATCATCCTTTTGTAGTCGCTTTTAATTCATAGGTTTGCATTGCATATAGTTAGTAGGAATTCACCAAAGTTATTTGAGCATCTTGATTTGGCACACACTTAAAAATATTGTTAAAGACAAAAACTCCCTAACAAGATAATGTGAGGGATTTCATCACTCTTTCCTTAGTCCACAAATCATTAATTCCTCACTACACAAATCTAAGCCTTTTAAAACTTATTAGACGTTGTCCCCTAAGGATTCAAGCTTGTAGGTGTTAAAAATTACCTATAGATTACTGCGCGTAGCTCGAGACGAAGAGAAAACGATGAACGTCATCATCTGAGTCAAAGAGGATCATTCGATGCCATGAAGAATCGAACGAGCACATGAAGCGAGTCGGCGAAGCGTACGAGTCAACATAATGTGTGAAACAATGAAACACCAGAGAAACAATGTCGTGTTTTGCACCTGTAGTGCGAAAACACCCTTGGTGTTTCGCACATGGTGCGAAACACTCTGATGCGAAACACACGAAGTGTTTTGCACCTACGAGACACCAATGGTGTATCGCATATTTTGGCCATGATATGATTCGATTATGAAGAAGATCAAAAGACAAAAGTTGTTGGTATCTTCTTCATCTTTCCAACTCATCTTTAATTATCTCATTCTGAGGTCAGACAAGAGAGTTAGAGCCAAAATACTCAAGATAATCTAGACTATTTCGCACCTGCGAGACACTAATGGTGTCTCAAACATTTCGGCCATAATGTGATTCTATTCTGAAGAATATCAAAAGACAAAAGTTATAGGTATCTTCGCCAACTTTCTAATGCATCTTGTATCACCTCATTCTGAGGTCAGACAAGAGAATTAAAGCAAAAATATCCGATACTATCCAAGCTATTTCGCCCAAATGGGCGAAACATACAACACACATTGTGTTTCGCCCCCAGGAGCGAAACACACATTGTATTTCACCCCATGGGCAAAACACACATGGTGTTTCGCCCCTGGTAAGGATGTTTTGCCTGTTCAGCCTCCCGACGACATGTTTCTCGATAGATTTTTGGATTTTGTTCATTCCAGAGCTTCTCCAACTAACTTGAGGCTATCCTTAAACGTAGGAGAGTGATTATTAACTAAAGATACACTCTTATCCACGAACACGGCGTTCGAAGCCCTATAAATACCCCCCTTTCATCATTTATGAAGGGAGCTGATGGGTGACTGATCAAGGAATCAGGAATTTCGAGCTTGAGGTGACTTGCTGACCCTGTGAGAGGAGGAGCACGAATATCAGATCAGGAGGCGAGTTCTTGGCTAGTTCTTTGGCATAAAGAAGAAACGTTCGAGAGATCTGTGGCCCCTTCAGCCCTTCAGCCATTTCCTTAGGATCGGACTTTGTTTCGATCTTGAGAAGAGTATTGATCTCGCTTCATCGAGGGATTTACTTCTGTTCTTGCATCGTTTACGATATAAGAACATCGAACCTTCATTCCATTCAATTTGGATTTGATTTCTTAGTGGTCCACAGACTAACACGTCCCCGGCACAGGAAAAGATCTCACGCAAGCAGCGGGTGATAAATGTCCTCTGTGTGTGATTCTAGGAAGTTGTAATTTTCTTTGTTTTATTTGTGTAAGAGAAGTCTTATAAAAAAGCTCACTTTTTTGAACTTGTTGTTAGTCGATAAACGATTGTAACGAGTTCCACAATGAAACTAATTTTTGATGTGAACACGTTGGCAACCACAAAGGGAGCCAACAGTCTCATCATCGAGGCTGTCATGTCCCAACTGAAGATCAATATCCCGGTTGATTCAGCAGTTGAGTATGAGTTCGATGAAGGCAAGTTTGAGGAATAATTCTCCTCGTCCTCTCCCTACAAATGCAGAAAGATCTCATCTTTGAAGGAGGCATATTCACCAATGAAGACTACAAGTGACTCCGCTTGCCACAACTCCTCTCCCGTCAAGGAGTTGTTCAACCAAAGTACGCCAACTCTGAAAAAGAAGGCTCATCAGAGGCAACGTCAATGCCAAGCTCATCAAATCGTCAAGGCCTTGGAACAAGTCGATGTGGTTCGTTACTATGCGGACTTGGAGTCCAGGAAGCGTCAAGTAATTTAGCCGTCTTAACGGCAAGTTGCTGTGACTTCCTCCAATCCAACGATGGAAGAATGGATCCTTGTCAAAAGGACTCGTTCAACCCGGAAGGAGCGCATCCAAAGGCACCGCGTGCGTGTCGCACATGCGCGTGCATTTGTACGAAAGACACAAGGCATGAAGAAGAAAGAGATGGCCAAAAAATAACCAAAATTCAAACAAGTCACGGTGCTGAAAGCCAAAACAGGGCCGAAAGCAACTCAGAAAAATGCTGAAACAACTCCTCCTGGCACGAAACACAACATATGTTTCACACTTAAGAGCGAAACACAACATGTGACACACATTGTGTTTTGCACTAGGGGTGAAACATAATATGTTTTTCGCACCTGGAGCGAAACACACATTGTGTTTCGCACCTGGAGCGAAACACACGTTGTGTTTCGCACCAGGGGTGAAACACAATATGTGTTTTGCACCTGGAGCTAGATACAACTCGTGTTTCGTGCCTAGTTCCAGCCCCGAGGCTATTTCTCAGCCTCTAACAGCCTCCGATCCCTTTCCATCTGATCCTGTACATCCGGTGAAGCCTCATGGCAGTGTGGACCCATCCAATTAAAAATGAAGATGGCAGATCGTCTTGGTCCTTTGAACGAGGATCGGGTCCGATGAACAAATCCCGAGCGACTCTTTAGGTTGGGGGTCGTACACGCCCTCCCAACAGATTAATTCCTATAATCGCCTGCTTAGGGGTGCGTGTCAAAGACCAGGAGCTTGTTAAGGTCCCACCCTCATAAAGACATGGTTCCAAACGTGCGACTCCCAAGTACGCCAACAAGGTGTTACCTCTCTAGAAGAAAACGTGTCCGTTACTGTTCGCGGGAAAATTTGTGCCTTTCTTCATTGATATCATTGCCATCTTAGTTAACAACTTTATGCGTTACAAAGATCCGGTCTTTTTATAAGAGCCGGTTACAATGAAAATCAAAATACGAAAAAGAAAGATTACAATTTGTTTCCTTTTATGTCGAACGAATCGCGAGCTCCTGTTTTGCGGTCACTCGCTTTGTGTGGGTTCTTTGCCTGCGCCGGGGTTATTTGCCGTGGACCACCG
>BQKN01000099.1:366022-389617 GCA_022839385.1 Asparagus kiusianus
CTCTCTCTCTCTCTCTCTCTCTCTCTCTCTCTCTCTCTCTCTCTCTCTCTCTCCTCTTCCCTGTCCCCTCTCCCTTCCCTCCTCCCGCACGGCTTCCCTCCGACGACCTAGCCCACCACCCTCTGCCCACGCCTCCCCCAACCAACCTGTGGGCTCCCTTAACCAACCCCGCACCAGGCTGCCGCTAGCCTCTTTCCTCTTTAGCTCGCTGCCGCCCCGAAGAATCCCCTCGCCGACTAACCCTCCAGAGCCTGCACTACCCCCTTGCCGCCGAGCTCGCAACCGCGGCTCCAACGCTACCCCACACCACCACCTCATCTCCTCCAAGCTAAGATCCGACCTGTCCAAGACCGCTGCCAGCTCTTCCCGCCGCCTGCACGCCACCGTCAGCCTCCCCCACACCCCTGTTCACCACCCCCTCCCCGTCGGCCATTCCCCGTCGGCCTCCTTCACCCGCACCGCCGACCTCCCCTCTCCCGCTATTCTCCTCCACCAGTCCGTGCCCCCAGCCCCATCTCGACACCATTTGTAAGATCTCGCCTCTCCATATGTTTTGTTTACAATTATTATCAATTAAATAATTTAATTAGATATGATAATGCTGGTAATGTGCATATTGTGAATATTTGGTGTGGAATGTTGATAAATAGTATTAGATAGTATTTTAGTAATAATAAAAAGATATTTTGCTGTATTCATATCTACGAATTAACAAGCATGAAATGATGAGCGTATGCGTTGTAATTAGATTTTATGAGACAATAATAATTTTGTACAATTACATCTAAGAATTTACAGACATGAAATGACAAGTTTGGTGTTATAATTAGAATTTATGAAATATTATCGAAAAAATAAATTAAAGGTAATTTATAAAATAGGGAAATGTTAATATTCATACAGAAAAGAATTAACAAATATATGTATATTACATAAATATTTTATTTTAAATTAGTTATAATGAGAAATACTTTTAAAGAATAATTTTTGAAAAAGAATATTTATTAATTAAGAACGTATAACTGATAGTCATAGATCGTGACATTCCATATGCAAAACGACATCGGTTTCCAGTTTTTTTTACCGCATTATTATGTTAGAGGATACTTAATTACAATTAGCTTACATGAGAAGTTTGGACACATAGCAGTAAGTTATTAATGAAACCTATTTATGTGTGCATTCATACTATGGTAGGCTGTTCATGCAATCCATGTTTTAATGCAGTGATTATTCATGCTTTATAACTTGTTTAATCATGTTCGACATGCCATATTATTATTGTATAGAATTAGTGTTATTACTATATCCTTGTTGTGTTTGAGAATCTTAGTAGTTCATGACTTAGTAGCCTCGTGCATAATGAACAGACCTAGTGACATGTGTGGGTGTGTTGACTGAATTTAGGTAGTGAACCTGAGCTAGTGTGGTTTATATTTGACTTAGAAAAATGAGAAGAGTTGGGATGGGGAAGTCCATGTTTATGTGATCGGATAAGATTATTGATGTATCTTCCAAACTCGCACCAATGAACCATTTCGCACTGGGGTTAGTTTGTTGGGCCAAGGTAATCGTTTCGTCACCCGAGTTTTGCTTGAGTTCGAACCAGGCCGAAATTGGATTGCGTGTAGTCCTCTCACCGAACCATTTCACGGGTTTGGATGCACGTAGGGGATTTGTGAATAGTCAGTATCCGATGATATGAGCATTGACTCTGTGTGAGATGTAGACCAGTGAGTTTTAGGATGGCTACTACTCGACCCAGTTATAGTGTGTAGTTAGCCTTATGAATATCATGTTTTAGTAGTGTTTTTGCATGTTGATTTCGTTAGATTTCTAGTTGCACGTTTCTTTGTCATTTCTGTTATCGTATCGTTTTTCTCACATTGGGTTTTCGTTCGTTCTTTTATTTGCTTTATGGGGTCTTGCCGTGTGTCATGGACGCTAACGTACACCTATTTTCTCTGGTGTACATCAGACTTAGAGGAAGAACAGGTCTAGCTTGAAGATACACCAGAGACCGAGTATTCTCAGCAGGAGTGCTTTGTAGAAAGAGCAGAAGAAGAAGTCGAAGCCTAGTCTTTTCTTTTATTATCTGCTGGTCCTTGTTTACTTTTGTAGTTCTTTCTATTTCCGTTGATCGATGTATCTTTGTACCTCTTCAGTATTCAGTTGTTCCGTTTGGTATAAGGGCATGTTGACCCGAATATTATATCTTGGATAATATTCATTTATGATATGTATTATTTTATTCTGTGTTGTTCATTATATTCTTGCTAATTATGATCGGGGACCTGTGACTTCGTATTGTATTTATTTTTTGACGCTTAATGTATTAGGTTGAGGAGAAAAGTTTATTTTTATTTATTCTCCTTGATCTAATACATCGCGAGCTTGTTCATAGTTCTGATTCCCTGGTATTTTAGGAAGCGAGAGTGACAGGTTTTTTTTGTAGCCCATGCAGGTCACGGTCCCGAGTTCTTATCAGTGAGATATAATGGACAAATTAGCCGCATATCATGATTTCATCCATGAGATGAGACTATTCTTGAGCCCTTATCCTATTTTCTTGATAGATTTCGTTTCGTCCCTATCTTATCACTCTTTGACTCCGGGGCTTCCCATCGTTCTTGTTTCGTCGCTTAGTGACTACACGTTCTCTTCCTATAACTCCTCTATCCTCGTACCGGTTGTTATTATATGAGTTATTATTTTTACAACTATATTTTCTTTGATTTGACTTATATATCATTTACTTGTATAGATTTATGTATTATTTAATACATTATTTTATATATCACACACAGTGTTATATTGTATATTTTTATTAATAAAAATATATATCATTACTTATACATTTTTAATTATTCAAATCATGTCATTAGATTTCATATATACGTCGCATATCATATCTGATATTTAGATTATTTTATTGTGTTTAATTATACTTTTGCATATCTACATTATGTATGTGTGCGTTTTCTGTCATACTATCTATCATTTATTTATGTTCTAGATTATTTTATAGTGTTCGTGTTTTGTGATATACTTTAATAAGTTTATGAATTTAGTATTCTACAAATGCATTACATTCTTACTCTTTATTTATTCAACTCACAATATTTTCAGTACATGGTTTTCTTATTAGTCAGTTTTATCTTGTTTAGGTTGTTTTAGTATGTCCATAATTGGCTTCGTTATTTCTAAGAGTGATGTATTTCTATTTTGATATTCAGGCATTATTTATATTATTAAGTTTAGAGTCGAGTTACTAATTGTATAGTTATTTTATTACATTAATTATTATCCTTTTATAAATAATATAGGAGGTAATTCTAATATGTGTTTGTGGGTATGTATAACATTTACTCATGAGTCGTTTATAGTGTATTTACACATTTGTTGTTTGTTTGCTTTGTTTTCGATATGAATTGTTTTGTCATTATAACAATATACATTGTATACACGTGTTATTTTTTAGTATTTATTTTATGGTATTTTTAGATATTTATGTCTTTTATTGTGTCATTGTTTGTTGTTCATTCTTTATTCATTATTTTCGTTACTTGTGTTATGTTTTACTTTTTCATTCTTTTATAATTACTATTCTCTTTTCATTATAGTGTATTCACGTAGATTATTATATTTACAATGTTGCTTTTATTGATTTATAGTCATTTATTATTTCTAGTATCAACTGTGTAACCATGTTTATCTAAAATATATCGGTGTTTTTATTATACGAAATTATGCTCTTCTTATGTTTTCATTTGCTTATATACCTATTTTACCTTTCATAGTTTTTGTTTTTATATATTATACATCTTTATCTAGTAGTGTGTTTGTGAGTGTCAGTATTATTAGTAAGCATTTATGTTTCAGCGTATTCTACGATTTTTGTATGTGTTAATTTATTTTGAGTTTTATATTGTCAATTTGTTTGAGTCCTTTAATTATGTTTTATTCTCAAGGGAAGCAGATAACGGGTGCTTAAGGGTTGCAGATCTGCCAAACTTCTCCTCTTTATGCTAAATAACTCACAGATCTCTCTTCCTCCTCTCTGAAATTCGTACTCCTCTGCTGTTCAAAATGATAGGGTTTCGCCGACAGCTCCAAATTCCCCATCTCTCGTGTATGTTTGGGTGGGAAATCGATTTCTTCATTGTATAACTTATTACAACTTCAGTCGTTACAACAAGTTTAAAAAAAGATCGGTCTTTTTATAAGACCTTTACACAATAAAATTAAAATTACAATCTCCTTTAAACAAACGCAACGGGTGTTTATCGCCCGCTGCTTGCGTGGGATCTTTGCCTGTGACAGCGACGTTGATATCCGTGGATCACCAAATGATCAGATCAGATCCGGAGCTTCGTTGATTCTTGAAGGAGTCAAGAAATCGAAGTAATTATCTCGGCAACAGCAAGATAATCACTCTTCTCGAGATTATCGCAACAAGGCAATCTCAAGGGAAGGAACTGGGCTGCAAATCTGACGAACTCCTCTTCTTTATGCTGAAGAATTCGCTGATATCTCCTCCTCCTCTCTGAAATTCGTGGCTCATCAGTCCTTAGTTCGGTAGGGCTTCGTCAACGCTCGAAAATTCCAGATCTGAAAAAATAAAGGCCCTGAGGCTATATTTATAGGCTTAAGGACCCCTGTTTTCAGATAAGAATAATCGATTCGATCTTATCTTTAGTTGTAACCACTTATCCACGTTCATGAATGATATCAGATCAGTTGAAACAAATCCAGGCGGTTAACGGTCGAAAAACTACTTTAAACTGCCAAAATCTGATTTTCGGGTCTGCGGACACCCGTGGATGTCTCGGCATGGCCGAGACACTCGTGGGTGTCTCAGCCAAGCCGAGACACCAAGGGGTGTCTCGACCAAGCCAAGACACCAAGGGGTGTCTCGACCAAGCCGAGACACCATGAACGTAGTTCTGTGCGTCCTGTCTGTTTCAGCCGTATCTTCGTCGTCCGAATTCGGAATCGTGCGATTCAAGATGCATCAAAAAGCCATCGAGAAGATCTACAAGATCCCATAATTGAATCATCTGTAGAGTGGATAGGACATGAGGGTGTTTTGTCTTTCGTAAATGACGTGGAGATCCTGATCAGTTCGTGTTTTCGTTATTCCGAAGTTTCGTTGCTTCGCATGGTTCATTGACTCACTTCATGCGCTTGTCAATGTCGATTAAGCTTCTGTGACTCGGATAGTGACATTCATCATCTTCTCTGTGCCTTGAGCTGTGTGTGAGTGCCCGTAGGTAATTTTAGATGCCTACAGATACCCCCTCCAAAGTGTTTCAGCCTCATTCTTTTACAAAGGAAGCTGGAATACTTTAGATGTGATCGGTCCAACCTTTAGTCAGTATAAAAGGACATGTACTTAGCTTTGATTCTTGACTCATTCGATTTTCAGTCTATTCGATATTTTGACGAATAGCTAAAGTTCTCCCAGCGCTGCATTTATCGCCTGGCCGTCGTCGAAGTCTTGAATCAAAATTGGTGAGTTGATTTTGGCTCATGTTGTCGAGTTGACTTTGAACTGACTACCTCTGCCACAATATATTGGCTTAGGGCTACGCGTTGAACGGTGTTGTTTCGGATCGCCTGGTGTTGACTTTTCATCACAATGCATTGACCTGCATTGACCTAGGGTTACACGTTGATCAGTGTTGACCTAGGGTTTTGGATCGCTCGGTCGTTGACCTAGGGTTTCGGATCGCCCAGTCGTTGACCTAGGGTTTCGGATCACCCGGTGTTGACTTTTCATCGCAACATGTTGAGTGGCGTTAACCTAGGGTTACTTGTTGACTGACGTTGACTTTTCATTATAACGCGTTGACTGACGTTGACCTAAGGTTACGCGTTGGCCGACGTTAACCTAGGGTTTCGGATCGCCTGACATTGACTTTTTATTGCAATGCGTTGACTAGCATTGACCTAGGGTTACGTATTGACTGACGTTAACCCAGGGTTTCAGATCGCCCGACGTTGACATAGTTTATACTAGTATGTTTGCTGGAGTATACATAGTCTTGTTCGCGGGGAAAATAGTAGATTTCTTCATTGATGATTCCATTGCACACTCGGTAATTGTTTATCGATTACAAAGATCCGGTCTTTTTATAAGATCTGGTTACAATGAATATCAAAATAAAAGAAAAGAGAAATTACAACTTTCCTTATTTGTCCAACAAATCACGAGCTCCTGTTTTTCGATCGCACGCTTGTGTGGGTTGTTTGCCTGCGCCGGGGGTTTATCCGTTGACCACCGCGCGATCTAGATCCGGGCAGATCTACACGATTCGACGGGTGCTATTTCACGAAGGAAATAACAGCCGGTGGGTACTATTTCACCAAGAAAATAGCAGCCTTTAGTTCTCGGGATCAAAGGCCAAGCTTTGATCCGGAGTATTACCTCGTGTAGATCTCAGATCTGATTTCCTCTCTCGAACTCCTGCCTTTTGTGACGCGGATGCTCGCCAAGAACCAGATCTGAATGTCCAAGTCTTCAAGCCTTCAAAACTCAAGAATGAGATCTTAATTCGACAGAGTTTCGGCTCCCAAAAGTCCTCCCAAAACAATGAACCAACCCCCCTATTTATAGGCAACCAGATTTGTACCTTGGCACAGATCTGGGCCGGCCACCTCAAGGTGGCTCGGCTTGGGCTGAGCCCCCCTAGGTGTTGGGTTTCCGTTGTTTTCCGTCTTTCGGTTCTGTACGTGATTCGGTTGTGTGGTTGACTTGTTCGGACTCGATTCGTTGACCCGATTTGGCAGTAAATCCGGTTCCTGATTTGGCAGTAAATTCACTTCTGCGTTCGAGTCCGAAACTAATCTTAATTCGATCGTGATTCATCCGAGTCTGCTCTTGTTTGGATGACTCGTTGACTCCCCGAACCATTGGCATGATTCCGCACGCGAATGGATGCATTTCGTTGCTCGCGTGCGATTCATTGACCTCGTCGCCTCGTTATTCGACGGTTTGTCGAATCACCGTGCCGAGCTGTGCTAAGGGACCTATAGGTAATTTTATACACCTACAGATACCCCCTCCAAAGTATTTCAGCCTCGTTTTTTTATAGAAGAGTCTGGAATGCTTTGGATATGATTGCCCCAACCTTCAGTCGGTGTAACGGGACTTTGGAATGGCTTCTGTTCCGGATTCCTTCAGTCCTCCAGGCTATTCGGTGCTTTGTCGAATGTCTGTAAGGGTTCCGGTACTGCATTTATTGTCTGACCGTCTGTCGGAATTTTGAACTTGAAGTTGATTCCTGATTTTTCAATCTTTAGCTCGTGTTTGTTGGTTCAACTGACCCTCGATTGTTGGCGTTGAGTCTTTATTTGCGACGCGTTGTCCGGTGTTGTGTTATTGAGTTATCCTTAAGAATATTTTTAGAAAAATATTCTCCAGGAACTTCTCAACAAAAAATAGGGAATAGTTTATACTCGTATACCTTATTGGTGTATTCTCATGCCCGAATGAGCTGAACCGGTCTGATAATGAGCTGAACCGGCCTGATAATGACCCAAAAATGCAGTAATTAGGCTCAAAAAATCTTCCGACTCTTCTGAATCTGTGGGAGAGGAAGGAATAAACAAAGGACTGAACCCTCGGCTGATTTGAAGTCGTTTCGATGCTCGGCTCAGCTTCAATTTGAATTCTTTCTTAACTTTGGTTCAAACTGGTTCAACCTGGTTCAAAACTGGTTCAACCTGGTTCAGGACTGGTTCAAGACTGGTTTAGACTGGTTCATCCTGGTCTGGTCTGGTTCAGTCTGGTTCGGCCTGGTTCAACCTGGTTTGGCCTGGTTCAGCCTGGTTTGGCCTGGTTCAGCCAGTTCTGGTCTGGTTCAGGCTGGTTCAAACTAGTTCAGACCCTATAAAAGCCCCCTTTTCTTCCTCTCTAGGGCCGGCCCCCCCTTGTGCTCCTCTCTTGATTTTTCTTCCCTCGAGCATTTTTTCTCCTTCAAACCTTGAAATTTGTCTTAGATCTAGGTTTCCTCTTGATCTTAGACCGAAAAATCCTTCAAAACTTCCATATTTAAAGTTTCTCTCAGGCCCCTCGAGTACGTGGTTCGAGCATCTTTCAAGGTCTAATTTTTTGTCGGATCCTCGAGCTTTTCCTCAGGTAAATCCTCCATAATTTTTGGATATTTTATGTTTAATTTGGTACATAAATTTGTGGGATTGAATATGAGGGTTAGGGTTTATGATTTGGCGCCTCGAGCTTCTCTTTCAGGGGGTAGAATTTGGCAATTTGAGGGATTTAATTGCAATAAAAAGAGGAACTTTTTTCTGGATCTGATCCCTCAATTTATTTTGCAGGTCACCATGTCCCGTATTGCGAGAGGTCTATCTTCTACCGCGTCGGCTGATGGCGTGCCTCCCTCTTACGCTGGTGAGCTATTTTTTGGCATATTTGGAAATTTACAAATTAGTCCTTTTTTCCTTGGAAATTTGCAAATTGGTCCTTTTACCCCACGTTGTTCTCCTTGGTGAGACAATCGGGAAGAGCCTTGATTCTCCTTGGTGAGGATTGACGCTTTAAACATAGGTTTTGCTTGGTCAAAACCATATCTCAAAATAAAGAGGGCGATTTGAGACTGCATTGTATTTTATAAGGCAGGGATATATTGTCAATATACCCTATCTTGTGATTGCACAATATGGCCAAGTCGTCTCACCCTTTATAAGGCAATGACTCTTATCTTACCCATTTGTAAGATGAGTTCAATTTCCTTTTATAATTGAGACTAACAGATGTTTAACCGTTTATTTCTAGTGGGGTATCCTTCTGGAACGTTCTCATCTCATGCAGTATACGGGCGTCGTGGCGAGTACTATTCGACTTCCGACAATTTTTCCCCTATTCTAGTTACTCCTCAGTTTGCTTTGGGCACGTCGACCGAGGTTGCCCAAGTGGTGAAGGAGGGTGGATATCGAGCTCTTCGACAGTTGATTACAGAGCGCTTTTCGTGAAGGATGCCAGTTCTATTCAGCCTCTCAGGAAGAGCGACTTTTTATTTGGCGACTCTGTCAGAAATCCGGATGCAGTGTTTATTGATGCCGAGCAGTGGCTTCATAAAACCGGCAGTGGTTTCATATATTTGCCGAAGATTCCTCGGCATCGTTCATTGACTGAACTTAGGCGTTAGGCTGTGACACAGGAGATGTCGTGGCGCTTGACGGAGGAGCATGAGAGCGTTCACTGCGGCTACATCACTCATCAGGCAGTTCCTGGTTCGAGCAGGAGTCATATCACTGGATTGCGTCCTGGAGTATTAGGGCTGGATGCACCACCACGTAACGAATTCCTTGCCACTGCTTCTACTTTGAAGAATCGCCTCGCTGCTCTAGGACGGGAGATGTTTGCGACGCGTCACAGGTTTTATGGCTGGGTCCATTCTTTGGACAAGCTTTGGTGGACCCGCATGACGAAGTACGTCTTAAGCCGATGGGGCGAGGAGTTGCACACTTGTGGTTTATATGCAGCCGTTTGTGCTACCATGTATGGCTTGCCTGTCAGCGTGAGGCATTTCTTTGCTTTGTGCGAGCTTTTTAATCCAGATTCTAACACCTTTCTGACCCGGTAAGGGGAGTTGGGCTTGGCTCTCCATGAGATGCACAGGATTTCTGGTTTGCCCATGGGACAGATGCTATATCAGGAATACTTTCCCTCCAACCATGAATTGAGTCAGCTGAAAGATCGTATGCCCGACCGCTATGAGACTTTATGGGACCTCACATGTCACTATCATATTGCTTTGGCGTAGTCTGAGCCTTTAGCGAAGAGGGCTAAGTCATTCGTGAGTCTGAAGCAGTTTGCATGTTACTTGTTTAGGAATCTAGAGAGCAATTCTGGCGAGGATATTTGTGAGTTGTTACCACTCACTCCTTCAGGGGTGAATAGTCTATTGAAGAAGATTGATGCTCGTTCCTATACCATTAGCAGTCCTGAGAGTGGCTTTCCTATAGGGACCAAGTTTAAATCGTTCTTATGGCATGCGACCGCACCGATTCGACCGATGACCCTTCTTGCCGGTTACCTTGCTATCTGGTTAAAGAAATGTGTGGTCCCGTTTCAGTCTGGTGACGCTTTGCCCTTGGAAGTGCTCTACCCAGCGGTTCAGCTCGCCTACAAAAAGGAACTTTCGCTTCTTCCGGTCATGGTGGCTAACATTCATCGAGGGCTTCGACAGATTTCTAGTGCCTTCACACGGAAGGAAAGTGACTTGCCAGGTCAGATGCCCACTATTAAGGTGGAGCTTCCGTACACTTATTTGATGGCTTGGTTCGTTCTTCACCGTTCTGATATGATGTCGGTACCGAACGCCACAGACCACTCCGTTCCCCTACTACAGTTGCTTGAGAATGGTAAGTGGGAGGGACGAGGATTTCCTGACATCAGACAATAGCTGTAGGTCCACAAGTGTTGGGCGTTTTCCACTTGCTTTCCGCAGTTCTCCGGCCGATACGGCGAGTGTTTGATTGATGAGGAGAGGCCGAGGGAGTATCGAACTCATTCAGACATCGGCTGCTTTAACTGGCTGGTGAACATTAGGCCGGGTTATCTGACTTTCCGGGTGAGGAATTAGTGTTTCATAGAGCCATATCTACCTTCCCGATTCGCTCGCCTGTTTGGCTATGATCAGCTTTATGTCGGGAATCCACGTCAGCAACTTCGGACCCACGGCGGTTTAGTGGACGGTCTCCGGGCATGGTTTTGGACCGTGACGGGCTGTACTGATGCTAAGTTCAGTCTCCCGAGTGCTGATCGGCAATTGAACCTCACCTTCTTAAGCTGCAAGTGGTTGTTAGCAATAAAACTATCCCCATGAAGCCGATTGCAGAGCTAGAGGCTGAGGAAGCTTCTCAGGTTGATTCTCGTAGGATTTGGGAAAACGCTCGGTCACAAAGGATACAGAACAAGACTTGTCGGATTGATGAAGAGGGAAAGAGGGTCTTCCATTCTGCAGACGAGGCTTCAGGCGGAGATCCTGAAGATTACGAGGACTTTTCCGAGCGAGGTTAACTATCCATTTTTTTTCTTCTGTCTTCCAGAATTATTAAAACTGACAATGGTTTGATGTTTCAGGGACTATTGGTGACTAGGATGAAGAGTTCCATCCTCCTCCCCAGGCAAGACCTTCGATTATTGTTCCTGCTGCTAGGCGGAAGAGATTAGCCCGCAAGCCGCGTGCAGCTTCACAAGTATCTGATATGGATTTGGCTGGTGATGATCCTGCTAGTGATGGAGGTAACATCTACCCTGTAAACCATCCTCTTGATTATTCAGAACTTCAACTCATGCTTTTTCATTTCTATATAGGAGAGCGTGGGAAGAGCGAGATGAATCCTGATCCTGTTCCTGTATCTTCTGGCGAGCATGACTCACCGCACCAGGTAGAAAGGCCTGCAGGAGCTGCCGACGTTAGGGAGGATATCAATATAGGACCCGATTCAGCGAATCCAGATACATCTACCATTGACAATATATCTTTTAGATGGCACACAAAGGAGTCGAATGATTCAGAATTTGTGCATTCCCTAATTGTCTCTGTGCTTCTCGCTCCTTTAGATAACTTGCAGGAGGCGAACGTGGATCTTGAGAATAAAGAGGCTAATGCACCCATGAAGGGTAACTCATTTCTATTGGTTGTAGTCTCTTCGTTCTTCTTTGGTACTTATATTCTCTTATGTCAGATTTCTCGATTGATGATTTTGACGAGGAAGGCTTACTTGTGGACACTCCTATGCTCCACTTCATGTATGGCTCTCCTCAGATTGATGACCAGTTGCCTGGAGATATGTTTCCTGAGTCCACATTCCCTAAGAACCCCGAGGATGGTTCTTTTGAAGGTACACGCCTCCTCCCGAGTTAATTATAGGACTAGCTAATTTTTGACTAATGCAGCTATAATGTGATGCCTCTGAGAATTCTATTTTGTATTTGACAGGAGCTTTTGTCGAGAATGATCCTGTTGAGCCGACTGTGGGACCAACTACACCAGTTGATACATCCACGGCGGTCACACCTCCACTACCCCCAGTGACTCAAGAGGGTATGAATTAAGTAACTGAGAGTATTACTTATTTCCTCCTCAAGGTCTTTTTCTTACGGATTTCTCCTTCTTTGTGTAGGGCCTTCTTCTCGGCTCCATGTCCTTGTGAAGGAGTTGCTATCAGACAACGATCCTGAGAAGATCGTTCTCTGCATAGAACTTCGCTCCTTCTTCTCCTTCGTGAGTGCTATGATTGGCAAGCTCTTCCACGGTGGCCTTTTCCTTCGCCAATTCAAGTCTTTCCTTGATCCCAAAGTCAATTCAATAAGGGAAGCAGGATATCCAGATTTGGTAAAGGCTATAGTTGACAACCTCGATTGCCTAGAGCATGAGCTTCAGATGTTTCGTGAGCTCCGAGATGCAGGTGCCTCCTCATTTATTGCTGCCGAGCTGGATACCCGCTTACAGTCATTGTACGAGACTCGGATTCTTACTGAGCTTGAGATTCAGATGCAGCGGGACCGAGTAGATCAAGTTGAGACCGGTTTTGCTGCTAGATCATCTTCACTTGCCGAGCTCGACTTTTCTATTACCTCTTGTGCGACCGAGATAGACCAGCTCAAAAGAATACTCCGTGAAAAAGAGGAGACTTTGGGTATTCTTTAGATGACGAAAGCACAGGATCAGCAAACCCACACTGCCTTATCTGATGAGTTGAAATCCTTGAAGCAGAAGCTAGCCGAGACAGAGGAGATTGCTGCGAAGACTTTAACCACCACCGAGGAGTCCATCAGAGCTGAACTTAGGCAAGCTTATGATGAGAAGCTGTCTAAGATCAGTCAGTAGATTTTTGGTCATGGGCTTGATGTATGATTTTGTTTGCTGAGTACTTTGACTTTTGATTCTCTTAGTGAAACTGGTTTTCATCTTTATCTTTATTATGATTCGTCATTCCGTTTGAAATGATTGACCATAATACTCATAGGATTTTTGGCAAACCCTCAGCTATCAACGGGTTTGATGAGCCTTTACCGACTACCGTTTGAGTCGGGCTAGCATGCGGATTGTTTAAATCCGTTCGCATGTAACGTTGCGCTCAGAGATTGAATTCTCTGAGACTTTGTGCTATGATGTCGAATACATAGACTTCGCCATTGTTACGGGAATAGGCTACCCGATGACACGTGTTAGGTGTTGGCTTTAGGATTTTTGGCTAACCCCCAACCTTCAACAGATTTGATTAGCCTTTACCGTCTACCGTTTGAGTCGGGCTAGCATGCGGATTGTCTAAATCCGTTCGCATGTAATGTTGCGCTCAGAGATTGAATCCTCTGAGACTTGTTGCTATGACTTCGAATATATAGACTTCGCCATTGTTATGGGAATAGACTACCCAGCAACGTGTATTAAACGCTGACTTATCCCTACTTAGGCTTCGGGATAAAATACCCCAGAATCGAATTCTGGTGTCTCTTTCTACGGAAAAAGACTAAACCGGCGACACGTGTTAGGCACCGGCATATCCTTTCTTAGGATTCAGGATGAAATTCCCCATGCGTATGAGGCATGGATTTTGGTGTTATTAATAACAACCTGCCACAATGTTGAATATGCGGACGGGTGTTCTTTTTAACGGTTAAGAACTAACCGGCAGCGCGGGTTAAGCGTAGACTTATCCCTACTTAGGCTTCGGGATAGAATACCCCAGAATCGAATTCTGGTGTCTTCTTCTTCGAAGAAAGACTAAACCGGCAGCGCGTGTTAGGCACAGACTTATCCCTGCTTAGGATTCGGGATAAACTTCCTAGGGTGAACCCTAAATTTATAAATTTTGGAAAAAGATCGGTGCGGGAAAGGAAGAATTTTATATTCTATTTCCCAGTCTTCTTTTAGGGTGAAGGAGAACTCGGATACAAGGAAGGAAGAATTTTATATTCTATTCCTTGATTCTGGAAAGGAAGAATTTTATATTCTATTTCTAGCGCAAAAGAAACTAGAAGTGGGATCTTCACTTCGAGAATCTGGAAGATCTAGATAAACTTACCTTTTATAGGATTGGTTATCTGATCGAAAGATGAGTTCTTCGTTTATCGAAGTGAAATTTCAACTTCGGTTATAACCATAGGAGGGTTTAACCAAAGAGAAAAGAAAGGGAGTCCTTTCGTTTATCGAAAGGGGACTCCGAACTAAAAGTGAACCTCTTGTTCATGGAAAGAGTCAAGAGGGCCAGAAGAACATTTTTGGTGGACTCACTGCCCATTGAAATTGATCAGTGAGGGATTTTGGTGGTAAAAATTGATTTTGGGTTATCCTCTAGAATATTAAGTGTAATATTCTTCAAGGAACTTCCCGATAAATGGGTTATCCTGAATGTACTAGGGATAGTATTTTTTTAGGAACTTTCCATTTATTGGCATTAATTGCCTGACGCCTTCTAGAGAGATGAGGCGGTATGCGCCGTTTGAGTAGACTGTGTCTATCACAAACGGCCCTTCCCATTTGGGTTCGAATTTACCTTTCTTCTTGGAGTTGAGGATTATCGATCGGCGAGCAGCGAGGACCAGGTCTCCTTCCTTGAAGCTTCTTTGTCGGACTCTCTTGTTAAAAGCCCTGGATATTATCGCTTGATAAAACTCGATGTGTTGTTAAGCTTCCAAGCGCTTTTCATCCAACCTCTCGAGTTCTTCGAGACGTTTCTGATGTTGCTCTTCGGTCGTCATCTCCGTTGCGAGAGCGATCCGAAGGGAGGGGATTTGAATCTCCAACGGTAGCACAGCTTCACATCCGTACACCAACGAATATGGGGTGGCTCCTGTAGGTGTGCGTATGGTTGTACGATAAGCCTAGAGCGCTTCGCCAAGTTTATCGTCCCAATCTCGTTTGTTGGTATTCACGAGCTTTGACAGGATCTTGATGATCGTCTTGTTGAAAGCCTCAGCTAATCCATTAGCAGCGGGATAATAAGCTGTTGACGAAACATCTTGAATCTTGAACTTGTCACAAAACCTGACGAAAGCATTGCTTATGAACTACGGACCGTTGTCATGAATGATCCGCCTTGGCACGCCGTGTCGGTATATAACATGATGCTTGATGAAATTGATGACGTTGTTCGTCTTCACTTCCTTAAGCAGAATTGCTTCAGCCCACTTTGAAAAGTAATTCGTGATTACGAGAATAAATCGATCACCTTTTGACTGAAGGGGGAAAAATAGGACCGACAATGTCCATTCCCCATGTCTCGAATGGCCAAGACGTGGTTGATGTATGTAACCGCTCCGGTGGTTGGTGCATATAATTTGCATGTACTTGACAGGCGTGACATCCTCGGGCGAATTCGATCGCGTCACGAATCATTGTTGGCCAAAAATATCACATTTCTTCTGATTCGATCATACAGTTTGGGACCAGGCTGATGCGCCCCGCATTCTCCTTCGTGTGCTTCCTTAAGAACTTCTTCAGCTTCTTCATTCGAAAGGCATCAGAGTAACAAATCGTCATACCCCCGACGGTATAATGTACAGGTCTCGGTATTATAGAAGAACCTTGGTGCTCTTCGACGGATTGATTCCCTTTCTTTTACATCCTCCGGCAGAATACCATATTGGACGTAGTCAATGATGGGAAAACGCCAATCTCGGGACTCAGACCCGATTTGGGTTGAGTTCACCTCTTTGGCGTTTACATTTCTCTCATCCTCCTCTTCGATATCCATATCGTATATGGGTATGCAGAGTTGGTGTGATCTTACTGTGACTAGCAGTTCAGTTTCGGGCGGCTGCGCGAGTGATACTGCTAGTGCTGCCAGTGCATCCGCATAAGCGTTCTGGAGACGCGGTATGTATTCGATAAAGAATTCTTCGAAAGAATCTGCCATTTTGACGGCCTCCTGGCGATATGGGATCAGGTCTTGGTTCCTGACTTCATACTCTCCACGGACTTGGTTGACTATCAATTGAGAATCTTCAAAAGCTTCGAGATATTCGACCCCTAGCTCCTTGGCGAAACTGAGTCCAATGAGGAGCGCGTTGTACTCAGCTACATTATTGGAACATAGACCTGTCAGTGAATAAGCTCGAGGCATCACATGCTTCCCTGGGAAAACTAGGACAACTCCGACTTCGGAGGAGACCTTAGAACATCCAGGGGTTATTGCCACATTAGCTGCTCTTGAAGCACCATCGAAGTACAATTGCCATACTTGTTGATGCGATGTAGTGTTAACCTCGTGGGTTTCATCCGGCAAGTCGTCATATACTTCTGCCGTATCCGCGGTCGGGTTTGCCGCCAAGAGATCACAAATTGCTTGTCCTTTGATCGACTTCTGCTGTTTGAAGTGCAAATCATACTGGGACAAGAGAAGGGCCCACTTCACTAACCGCTAATTCATTGAATCCGGTTGAGTCATGAATACCCGTACCGGATTAACATTAGAAATGACGTAAATCGTCTGCCCAACCAAGTAATGTCGCATCTTCTGTACTGCGAATACCAATGCGAGACATTCTTTCTCAATCATCGGATATCGAGACTCGGTGCCTATCAATGTCCGACTTAGGTAATAGACTGCCTGTTCATGACCATTATCATCGTCTTGTGCTAATAAAGCACTTATCGAATGGTTCATCGCCTTGATGTAAATCAAGAACGGTTTACCTGATTTTGGTGCGACAAGAACAGGAGGGTTCGTGAGATATGTCTTGATATCCTCGAGTGCTTTTTGGCAGGCGTTGTCCCAAATAAATGACACACCTTTCTTGTTTAGCTTAGAGAAAGGTTGGCACTTCCCAAAAAGATTTGAGATGAACCGCCGGATGTAAGCTAAACGCCCTTGCAATCCTCTGAGTTCTCTTAGATTTCTCGGGGGCTGCAATTCATGTATTGCCTTCACCTTCAGGATCGATATGTATACCTTTCGTGGTGACGACGAATTCGAGGAATTTTTCGCTGGACATTCCAAGGAATGATTTAGTGGGGTTCATCTTCAACTGATGACTCAGCATGAGATCGAACATCATCCTCAAGTCCTTGATGTGATCTTCTTTGTTGCGGCTTTTTACAACCAAATCATCAACGTAGCACTCGACCGTCTTCCTGAGGTGCTTTTGGAAAATCTTAGTCATTGCTCGCTGGTATGTGGCGCCTGCATTCTTTAGACCGAAAGGCATCACTGTGTAGCAAAAGACACCGAGTGGCATTCTGAACGCTGTATGCTTCTCGTCATCTGGGTGCATCTTGACTTGGTTATATCCTGAAAAGCCATCCATAAAAGACATTCTCTCAAATCCGCATGTATTGTCGATGATGACGTCCGTGATTGGGAGAGGAAAATCGTCTTTTGGACATGCCTCATTCAGGTTCCTGAAGTCGATGCAAATCCTGATTTTGCCATTCTTCTTCATGACGGGAACGATGTTGGCTAGCCAGTCTGGATGTTGCTCCACTCGGATAAATCCTAAGTCGATCAACTTCTTAACCTCTACCTCAATGGCTTCCATAATCTACGGACGAAACCATCTTTGCTGTTGTTTGACAGGTTTGGCATCCGGCTTGATGTCGAGGCGGTGTATTGCCACATTGGGGTCGAGCCCTGGCATGTCTTCATAGTTCCAGGCGAAGACGTCAATGTACTCCCTGATAAGAGCAATTAACTCCCCCTTCTCATTTGGGGGAAGACTATCACTGATGAATATGGGCTTTGGATTGGCTTCATCGCCCATATTAATTTGGACTATTTTATCTTCAGTGGGGGGTTCCCTCTGTTCAAACCTGTCACCGTACTGCATGTTCAGGTGATAAACCCATGGATCTTCCCACGTTGGCATTTGATCGTCGTCCTCCATTGTGGATGGATCAGTTGTGGCCATATTCACCATTAGGGCTTTAAATACTTCCCCCAAACTTGCATCGGAGTCCCATTCTGAGGAATCTGACAAGTACCCATCCTTAGCTTTGTTAGCAATTTGATCGATAATTTGCCAATCACATTCATCATCAGACGAGGAGACGTAGCCTACGCCTCTTTTATGATGGTAATAATCATCCGGTTTCCCTTTTGGTACATATGCCGCTTTGACTGGAATACGGGAACCTCGATCGAAGTATAAACCCTCTCCGAGTGTGAAATCATATCCCTGTTTTTCCATGAGCTTGCGCGCTTCCGGACTATACTTAGATAGATGTTGACCAGGTTTGTCATCATTCTCGTCTTCTTTTAAGAAATGATCTGGTAACGGAAGATTCTCTCCTTTACCGTAAATCACTTCCTTTTCGCCTCCTATTTTGGCAGGGATAACCAGGGTTGTCCCGAAAGAATGCTGGAGGCTTTTCTTTGTTACATAAGACGATCTGAGCGGCATATACAAATCAGGATTATCGTATAATCCCTTTATCGCATCTTCGAGAGACAGTGAGTACTCTAAATCATCATTTATTTCAATATTAGCAAGTTGCCAGTTACAACCGCCATCTGACGATTGTTCATCGTCAAGATTGATTACAAAGGGTATAATGTCATTTAAAACAAAACCACCATTGTAATCGAATCTGGCTTTGGAATCAGCTTCTTCTCCGCTGTCCGTGCCCTGAACCGATGGTTCAGTATCGGATTCGTTACCATAAAGGAGAGAATCAGTGAAATAATTCTCATACCCTTTAAATGGTTACTTATCCACGACCACCGTCCTGACCCTCCCCTCAGTGTCGACATATTTCAGACACTAATGTAGGGTGGAGGGAACTATAACGTTACTATGGATCCAAGGCCGACCCAATAGTAAGTTATATGATGTCTCAGCATCAATCACGTAGCACGTGACCTCCGTCTTCAGATCGCCCATCTGGCATTTTATTCGGATTTTTCCCAAAGGCCTTGACCCGCTGGTGTTGAATCCGTAAATGACAGTGCCTGTAGATGCCAATTTGCTGACCGGGATGCCGAGGCTATGCATCAGACGGAGCGGCATAATACTCATAGCGGAACCCGGATCAACTTGGATTCGGTTGACTTTGCTGGAGCCAATGTACCCGATGAAGTATAGGGGTCGATCATGATTCGAATTCTTCGTCTGCATGTCCTCTTTGGTGAAGGTAATGTAGGGAAGGTTCTTAGCCACTACGTTGCATTGTTGAGCTAACAGTTCTGGTTCTTCAGGTACCGGCTTGATCCGAGTGAGGAACGCTTCTGAATCGGCCAAGGCCTCTTGTAAGGCTTCCCTGGTCTCTTTGGACAACCGCAGCAACTCATACAACGTTATCCGCGCTAGAATATTGGCTAATTGAGCCATGATATCGAAGGCGCGCGGAGTTTTCGAACTCTCCGGTTTATCCCTTCCAATCGGACGATTGAAACGAGACTGCTTCGGATTCTGTACCTCTTAGGGTCTCTTTTCTTTCTACTTATCCACCGGCTGCCGTCGAATCTCCTCAGCCGGTTTAGGAACTGCAATCACCCCCAGCTCTGTGAGCGTCTTGGCTGGTCCCCGTTTAGTCACCCCCTGCTCCGCTAACTGATCATCAGGTGACGGATAGTTGAAGTGGTACTGGTTTCCGCTTCTGGTGGCGAAGACTTCTTGTTCTTCCTCGAAAAGCGGGAAGGTAGGAGCTTCATCGTCGCCTTCTTCAAAGATTGTGGAAGTTGCATTGCATGTCTTACCTTTCCCCTTTCTTTTCGAGGACGTCGCCCACTGCTCATCTTCAATGAGATCCGGATGAACCCAGAGGATTTCGCCGTTCGGGGCTGTGTGTGGCACAAGTCCCTTTTGGCGCTGTCCGTGCGGGTCATCATTCACTGTCTTCATCCCGACTTTGGTGACGCGTTTTGGCTCGAACCAAGTTGTATGCACCGATCCAAAGCTGATTGACACCGCATTTGCCCCTACATTCTTGGCAGGCTTCGGAGTTATGACGCCCACGTTAATTAGTGCCTGGATCTTATCCTTGAGGTGGTAGCATGACCTCGTAGGGTGATGGACCGCTCTGTGATAAGCGCAGTACTTCGGATCCGTCACTTTGCTGGCCCCCTCTTGATCTACAATCACCGACAGCTGGATTTTGTTGTTCTCTAACAAATACTTGAAGATGGCGGGCACATCGTCATCTTTGAAGGAGTACACTTTCGGAAACCTCGGTTCTGAAGATTTCTGCTTCTGAGGCTGTTGCTGCCAATGCGGCTGCGATTGTTGTGGCGCTCGCTGCTGCGGCCGTTGCTGCCAATGCGGCTGCGACTATTGGCTCCTACTGTGGTCGCCCGCTTGTTTGGGTGGGAAATCAATTTCTTTATTGTATAACTTATTACAACTTCAGTCGTTATAACAAGTTCAAAAAAAGATTAGTCTTTTTATAAGACCTTTACACAATGAAATTAAAATTATAATCTCCTTCAAACAAACACAACGGGTGTTTATCGCCCGCTGCTTGCATAGGATCTTTGCCTGTGACGGGGACGTTGATATCCGTGGACCACCAAATGATCAGATCAGATCCGGAGCTTCGTTGATTCGTGAAGGAATCAAGAAACCGAAGTAATTCTCTCGGCAACAGTGAGATAATCACTCTTCTCGAGATCACCACAACGGGACAATCTCAAGGGAAAGAGTCGGGCTGCAGATCTGACGAACTCCTCTTCTTTATGCTGAAGAATTCACTGATATCTCCTCCTCCTCTCTAAAATTCATGGCTCTTCAATCTTCAGTTCGGCAGGGCTTCGCCAATGCTCGAGAATTCCATATCTAAAAAAATGAAGGCCCTGGGGCTGTATTTATAGGCTTAGGGACCCCTGTTTTCGGATAAGAACGATTGATTCGATCTTATCTTTAGTTATAACCACTTAACCACGTTCATGGATGATATCAAATCAGTTGAAACAAATCCAGGCGGTTAACAGTCGAAAAACGCCTTTAAACTGCCAAAATCTAATTTTCAGGTCTGTGGACATCCGTGGGTGCCTGGCCGAGACACCTGTGGGTGTCTCGTCGAGGCCCGGAACGTAGTTCTGCACGTCTTGTCGGTTTTAGTCGTATCTTCATCATTTGAACTCTGAATCATGTGATTCAAGATGCATCGGAAAGCCATCGAGAAGATCTACAAGTTTCCATGATTGAATCATCTATGGAAGGAAGGGACATGGGGGGGTGTTTCGTCTTTCGTAAGTGATGCGGAGCTCGCGATCAGTTCGTGTTTTCGTTATTCCAAAGTTCCGTTGCTTCGCATGGTTCATTAACTCACTTCATGCACTTGTTAATATCAATTAAGCTTTTGTGACTCAGATAGTGGCATTCATCGTCTTCTCTATGCCTCGAGCTGCGTGTGAGGGCCCGTAGGCAATTTTAGACGCCTATAGTGTATAGGGGCCCTAGGGCTATATTTATAGGCTTTCAGAAGCTCTATTTTTAGATAAGAATAGATGATTTGATCTTATCTTCAATTATAACCACTTTACCATTGGGTGAGACACCGTTGGTATCTCTCCTATTTGGGCGAGATGTCGTTAGTGTATTTCTGTTATTTTGCCTCTAACTCTCCCGTCCGATCTCAGAATGAAGTGATCCAAAATGCATTAGAAAGATGGAGAAGAGATCTACAACCTCCCATAGATGAAATACACATGGAGTGGGTGAGAAATGAGTGGTGTTTCACTCTTTGTGGGTGAAATATAACTCTCGGTCGAGTTGTTTCTTCGTTATTTTGCAATCCCGTTGACTCGTATGCTTTGCCAACTCACTTCATGTGCTTGTTAGCTTCGCTACGGTATCAAATAATCATTCTTGACTTGGATAATAATGTTCATCATCTTTTCTCTATCTCGAGTTGCGTGCGAGAACCTAAAGTTAATTTTTGACGCCAACAGATGCCCCCTCCAAAGTGTTTCAGTCTCGTTCTTTTATAGAAGAGCCTAAAATACTTTAGATGTGATAGGCCTAACCTTCAATCTCTTTAGTATTTTGTCAAAGAGATCTATGTAGAAGGGCCTATAACTGGCTGTAGTTCTTGATTTCTTCAATTCTAAGTCTATTTAGTATTTTGTCGAATAGCTAAAATACTTTCGGTGCTGCGTTTATCGTCTGACCGTTGTCGAAGTCTTGAAATAAAACTGGTGTATTGGTTTTAGATTGTATCTCGTGTCATTGAATCAACATTGAACTGATTATCTTTGTCAGTGACGCATATCTGAACTGTGATTGAAGTCCCAAAAGTATCCTTTGACCTGGAATTGATCTGAGCCTTGTTTCGGCGAAAATTGTCGATGTGTTGACTAGCATGGACCTTCATTGCAACACGATAGCTAACATTGACTTTCATCACAATGCATTGACTGGCGTTGACTCATGTTTTCGCGTTGACCGACGTTGACTTTCATCATAATGCGTTGACCAGTATTGACTCATGACTACATTGACCGGCGTTGACTTTCATCATAACGCATTGATCAGCGTTAACCACATTTAATACTTACACGTTAACTAGAGTTTTGGAATTAGTTTAACCTCGTGTACCTATTGGAGGTTCAAGGAGATGCAGTTTATACTTGTATACTTATCGGAATGTGAATACGGGCTTCAAATACAGTGAAATGGGTGAAAACAACTATCAAAAACGCCCGGGACCTCCCCTAGTAGGCGAGACAGGAGTGGTGTCTCGCCCTAGGCATGAGACACGAGTGGTGTCTCGGCCTAGGTCTGAGACACCCCTTGTGTCTCGGCCTAGGTGTGAGACACCTCTTGTGTCTCAGCCTAGGAGAGAGAAAAAGAGAAGGGAAAGAGAAAATTTTGAAAGAGGAGAGAGAGGGTGGGCTGACCCTAGGGAGAGAGAAAGAAAAGTACCTCTCTATTGCGCAAGGCTTTTTTATAACCCTGCCCCAAAGCTGTTGTTGACCCTATAGTTTTGATGATGATTTGGCAAACAATTCAGTTCTAATAAGCTCTCTAGTGTTTTTGTGTTTATAGTTTCTTTTTAGGTATTTCAACACAAGTTAATCAAGCGTTAAAGATTCAAGTTCTATTGTGTGGTTCTACCTAGGTATATGTTTAGTTTACTTACATATATTGTATGATTATATTCAAGCTCAATATATATATACTTAACATGATTTATGATGTTTTCTATCATATAGATGATTTTTTCATTAAACGTTGTTAAAATATCTTTATCTCTTGTTTACAGCTCCTTCATACTTCTCTATATACGTATAATATATGCACAATATATATATGAATATTTACAAGTCCTATATCAACCTTCACTTTCATAAAAATACAGGTTTTCTAAGCATTTTTCAAAAACAGGTAGTTTTCACAAACAAAATTTGTTTATTCAAAAATTCTTTTTCAAACATGTTCATTTCATCATTTATAAACTTTCCCCAAAGTTTCACTATTTTTGGATATGATCTGATATTTTTTAACGAATTTTCAAAACTGTCCAAAACCTGTCATTTTACTAATATCAGTTTTCGGTCGACCGGTACGGTCGACCGACAGGTAGTCTGTTTCTAAGAAATTTTCCAGAGTCTTTCCGATCGACTAGAATTTTCGTCGGTCGACCGAAATCTCCTTTCGGTCGACCGAAATTTACGTCGGTC
>BQKN01000099.1:399941-438929 GCA_022839385.1 Asparagus kiusianus
TATATATATATGACCGAGATACTTTACTCTTGTGAGTATATGCAATTATGTGTTGATGTCCATTATGATGTTTTATTTTCTAGTGTTGTTTCTTTCCATAGTTCGGTATTGATATTTAGGTATCTACAGTCTGAGACATATGGTATATACATGGGGGTTTCCTTATTTTGAATATTTCGCTCGACGTACTACATCTCGTCTTTTAGATTTCTAAGTATTAATACCATTCGTTACTGGAGCAATGATGTAGGTAGACTATGCTTAATAGATAGAGCCTCCACTAAATCTAGCAGCCCTTTTCTTAGGGGGCGGATGGAGGTGATCTTGCTGTAGCGCTCTGACACTCTTGTTGTTATTTTTAAATTACTTTTTAGGTAGTTCGGAGTTTCTTAGAGCCGCAGGGTGATGGATTTCTAGCATAGCCGCCGTCGCATATTTTTACTTGTAGAGACTCCACTGTAGTTTGAGTTTTATCCAGATATTAGAGTTTCATTTTCATATTGTAAAGGCAGTGTGCCTTAGTACGATTTTTTTAATTGATTCATGTTGAGACAGTTTTATTATTCAAATATCAGATGTATTATAGTTGAGACATGATTCTTCTTATTTATGAGATATCTCTTCTATATCTTGTCTATTACATTTATTCCCTTTATTTTGCCTGTTTTATACCTGCACTTCTATTTGGTTCCATTAGAGGATATTGTTGTGATTGGTGAAACGTATTTATGCACAGTGTGGGTGCATGGCAGGTTTGACATCTCTGGTTTTACCTTGGATTGTAGTCTTGTGTGAACCCAGGGGTATCACAGTTGGTATCAGAGCTCTAGTTCCAGCATCCTAGGATCATTCCTGTGTCGAGTCGTTGAGCTAGGGTAGAGTTTTCTAGGAATTATGTATAGAGTCTGCTAGGAATTCCTAGAATAAGTGAGGACGTCATATATGTATATTAAAAAATTTACAATTTTTTTTGTGACAACTACCTTACTTTGATTGAAAAGTACTTGCATGAATGATAAGTGAGACGATTTTTTTCCTATTGGTATATGTTATGTTATTTATGATTGGGATCTCACTTACTGTATCAAATAAGCTCTTCTCTTGGTATTATAAACATTAGAATGAGGACATGGTCAAGGTAAAGCTTGTACCTGGAGAGCTGGGCAAGTAAAGCCCGAGCCGCAGCAGGCTCCATAGTATTTGATCGACTTCATGATACCATTTATAACAAGGTTTTGCAGCACTCATGGAGCGAAAGGCATATTCATTTCCACCAGCAGTAAGGAAGCATGTCAGTGGTCAGGGTCAATAGTCTCAGAGCCGTGATTTAGGCCAGCAACGGAAGATAAAGGCACTACCTGTTATTCCGAGGATTGAGAGACCAGTAGACCAGATTTGCGTTATCCAGTAGATTCCTGAGGGACAGATGGTTCCATATATTTTTCATCATCGACAGAGTTTATGCAGCTGTACCGCATAATCATGGTACGAGCGGAGCTTTCTTTGTGGTTTCCCTTCTAGCTCAGACCTTCTTTTATTCAGGAATTTCACACTTTTTATCTTTCATGCCTTTATGGATAGGCTTCAGCTTGTAGCATATCCTTTAGACATACCGTTATCGGTTTCTACTCCTCTAGGGGAGGTTTCCCTATAGAGAGTATCTGTAGGAGCTGTGCCATCAGTCTAAATGAGTCTGAGTTTCTCATAGATCTGATCGTGTTACAGATATCGGATTTTAACATCATTCTCCGTATGAATTGGCTATCATCATACCATATCAGTATCGACTGTTTTGCTAAAACAGTCAGGTTGTGAGCATTTGTTGGGTTTGTATAGGTAGTAGCAACCTAATAAGGTACCAGAATATAGAGTCATTCCTAGCATACGTCGAGGAGGTGATGCTGAGGGACCGGAGTGCTGATTTGTGTGAGACTAGAGTTATCTCAGTTTATCAGGATATCTTTCAGGACATACCTAGGTTACCTCATATGAGAGAGGATGAGTCCTTCATCGAGTTGCAGTAGAGCACAATATCGATATCCTAAGCACCTTATCGTATGGCACCCACTGAGAGGAGAGAACTACAGATTCAGTTAGATGAGTTATTATTTCAGGATTTTATTCATCGGAGTCATTCCCCGTAGGGAGCACCGGTCCTTTTGTGAAGAAGAAGAACGGTAGCTTATGATTATGTATAAATTTTCGTGAGTTGAACAAGATCACTATCCAAAATAGGTACCCATTACCGAGGATTGACGACTTGTTCAACCAGCTGCAGGGAGCGCAACATTTCTCTAAGATTGATATTTGTTCTAGCTGTCATCAGTTATGGGTTCAGGAGATGGATATTTCCAAGATCGCCTTTATGACTCGATATGGGTCTTTTGAGTTCCTTATCATGCCATTTGGGCTGACCAATGCACCCGATGTATTTATGGATTTAATGAACTGGGTTTTCCGTCCATACTTGGACCAGTTCGTGATCATTTTTTTATTGATGACATCCTTATATATTCGAGATCGCAGGCAGAGCATGAGCAGCATCTTTGTTTGGCATTGCAGACATTGTGAGATCATTAGTTATACGCTAAGTTTAGCAAGTGCGAGTTTTGGCTTTCTAAAGTCAGATTTTTGGGCCGTGTTATCAGCCAGGAGGGTATTGTAGTAGACCCAACTAAGGTAGAGGTCGTACTAGATTGGGAGCCGCCGAAGACGGTTACAGAGATTCGTAGTTTCCTGGGATTAGCAGACTATTATAGGAGTTCATTCAGGACTTCTCGAAGATTGCAACGTCGCTTACACGCCTTACGAAGAAGGGTGTATAGTTTGTTTGGGGCACGGAGTGCTAGGAGGCCTTTGAGACTTTGGAGACTAAGTTGACTATAACGCTAGTATTGGTCATTCTGAGTAGTGATATGACCTTTGTCGTCTACACAAATGCACCATTGTCGGGTCTAGGGGTATTTTGATACAGACCCGAAGAGTAGTAGAATATATTTGGTGATAGTTAAGGACGCATGAACAGGACTATCCCACGCACGACTTAGAGCTAGCAGTATTAGTCTTCACACTAAAGACATGGAGACATTAATTGTATGGAGTACAGTTCGAGTTATTCACAAACCACCAGAGTCTAAAATATCTATTCTCTGAAGGAACTCAATCAGAGGCAACGACGATGGGTTGAGTTTATTAAGGATTATGAGTTTGCGATTCAGTATCATTCGAGGAAGGCGAACGTCGTAACAGATGCTTTGAGCAGGAAGCGTCAACGTCAGATTGTGACTTTGAGGTGCTCATTGTATGGAGATCTTCATACTCTTAGTTAGTTTGATTTTAGACCAAAGATTGGTAGGACCAGCGTATTTTTGGGAGCTATATCGGTACAGCCATCTTGGTGTGGCAGGGTTATCAGAGCTCCACTAGAAGACTATTGGATTCAAAATAGGAAGAAGGAGATTACTAAAGAGCCCAAAAATGATTAGACCATTGGGATAGATGGAGGTGTTCGGATGAAGGGCCGATTAGTTATGCCAACTAGTGCAGAGCTAAAGAAGGAGTTGCTTGATGAGGTGCATCATTCTAGGCACACAGTGCATCCAGACACAACAAAAATATACATGGACCTGAAGAGACACTTTTGATGGAGCGGCATGCGTAAAGAGATCACAGAGTATATGGCTAAGTGCTTTACCTGCCAGCAAGTGAAGGCAGAAGATCGCCTTTACCCGTTCTTGAGTAGAAGTGGGCAGATATTTATATGGACTTTATTGTAGGATTACCAAGATTGAAGAAGGGGAATGATTCAATTTGGGTAATAGTGGATCGGTTGACGAAGTCAGTACATTTCAACCAGTAAAGACGATTTATACGGTGGAGACTTATGTGAGGATATTCATCCAAGAGAAAGTGAGATTACATGGAGTTCCAGAGACGATTGTATCAGACCAAGACTCAGTTTTCACTTCACACTTTTGGAGGAGTTTCCAGAATTATTCCAATAGCCAGTTGTCGTATTCTTGTGGTTTTCACCTGCAGACAGATAGACAAATAAAGAGAGTCAACCAAGAGTTGGAGGATATATTGTGGGCTTGTGTTATAGATTTCCAGAGAAGTTAGGAGGACCACATCTCATTGATTGAATTCGCTTATAATAATATTTACCAAGTAACAATTGGTATGGCACCGTATGAGGCATTGTACGGGAGGCTTTATAGATCGCCTAATTGCTGGGCAGAACTAGAGGACAACCTATTACTTTGACTAAAATTAGTGAGACAGACTATAGAAAAAGTAGCAATAATTTGAGAGCACATTTTGCAGCGCAGAGTCGTCAGAAGAGTTATATAGATCAGAAACGATGACCATTAGAGTTCCAGGTTGGGGACTATGTATTATTGAAAATATCACCAATGAAGGGAGTTCAGCGATTTGGTAGACGGGAGAAGCTTTTCTTGAGGTATATTGGTCCATTCAGGAGAGTGGAGCGCTTTGGAGCCATTCCATATCGGCTAGATCTTCTAGCATCGATATCGAGTATACATGATGTCTTTCTTATTTCAATACTTAAGAAGCATCTATGTGACGATGAGTAGCAACGAGTGTAAGACACGCCAGAGGTCGAGATTCTTGATGATATGACTATTATTATAATTCCTATGTGTATTCTTGCCAAGGAGGACAAGAGACTTAGAAACAAAGTGATATCTTTAGTTAAAGTTTAATCGAATCGGAAAGGAGCTGAGGAAGTTTCTTGGGGAGCGATGAGAATATGCATCGCAACGACTTGGACCTATTTACTTGCACCTATTTGAGCAAGTAAATTGTTTGGATATGATTTGTCTATGTTTATGATTATCTATATTCTCATATCTATACTTAACGGTAGAATGATGTAATTAGCACTTAGCTCCTAATTATTCAGAACATATGATATATATATGGAGGGTTCACTAGTAGAAAAATGTGCATCCTTGACTGGCTTTCCCATCAGGGATGCCAAATTTCCCGTCAGGGATACGTATCCTTGACGGTTTCCCGTCAAGGATACGCCATCAGAAAAAGTCTCGTCAGGAAAGAAACATCCCTGACGGGTTATCGTCAGTAATAAGCATTACTGACGGCATCTTCCTTGACGGCTCCTGCCGTCAGGGATGTTGAAATATCGCTAACGGCCGTCTCGTCGGGGATGTGCATAACATCCCTGACGGGAATGCCGTTAGGTATGTTTTTCCCTGACGACATGCCCGTTAGGGATGTTATGCACATCCCCGACGGGAATGCCGTCAGGGATAAACATCCCTGATGGCATGCCTATCAGGGATGTTATATAATCACCAAAAAATTTATGCTGATTTCATGCAAACTTTCCTATATATAATCCCTGTACTACATTCGAAATATATGCAATCCAAATTTCACAACAATCTCCGCAACCATCTCGCAAACATTCAAATTTCACAAATTTCGTGCACTTTCCATATCTAGTATCTCTCATACATCCATACACTACATTTAAAATTTTCACAATCCAAACGTCACAAATAACAAACCACACAAATAATATGATAATCTCCTTTACATCTCATAAAAGATCTATATCCACATGTATAACTCAATAATCTACTTTAAAACATACATATTTCATACATCAAGAATGCAGTTCAGCTGAGTCTAGATAATTACTATATGGGTGTTTTCATACTTGATTTGCCCTACTACATCCCAAACCCATGAGGAAGTTCCAACTTGAATGGCTCTACTACGTCCCAAACCACTTCAGGCTTGGTCCAAAACAATCAAACTACAAGCACTTCCTAATACTATGCGCAAGGAACATCATTTCAAATAGGGAATCATTGACCCCCCCAAAAATAGCTTTAATGTTATCAGATACCAGCTTGACTGCCACTTCCTCTCTGCTCTAAACATTAACACCTGCAGACAAAAAACCCGTTATAAACTCATATAATTAATAAATTGAAGCATAGTAAAACTCTAGAGATTCATCACTATTCGGATCATATTAGGTTGATAAATTTAATTGAGTTATTGAAGTTAGGATTATTGAGTTATTAAAGTTAAGATTAAAGTTATTAAAATTAAATTAGTTAATGAAATGAGATTTCTAATGAAATAGGGGTACAAAAAATAGAACTGAGGTCTACCTGCCCTTGTAGATAGCCTGCATTGAACTTTATAACAGAATTGATAGGAAGTGAGGCAAATGATAGAAGAATGTAAATTTCTATTAATCTCTCTTCGCAAGTAATTTCAAGCTTGATATACACACAAGTTGTTGTTTAAAGTTGAACAATTTTATCTTATATTTGAATCTCTTTATTTCTTGAATTGCTCGTAATGTCGGATTTTTTTTATTCAAGCAAGTACAATTGTTAAAATTTCAATTCTTAAAGAAGAAATTAGCCTTAATCTTTTTCCCCTTCTCTTGCTTAGACTCACTTCTTTTATTATAAATGGAGCATGAAGATCCAAAGGATTGACACAAGAAACTCATAAAGATGGAGCAAGATTACATATTGAACAATCGTGACAATATCGATAACTTCCTTGATGACATTTGGAGCAATTGCGATTTGGAACCTCCCAACCTTAGTGAAGAAATATCCAATGCCATTTTTGGTGTCAATGACCAGTAGATAAATCCTCAAAGTGTTATCAAGCAAGAGACTTTTACTGAAGAAAGCAACTTGTGCACTAGGCACAAAAATTTTGTCATGAAGGAAGAAGTTGTTAATGATGGAAGAAACTTGAATATTCAAGGTAAAAACAACCGGAGTGCTAGAAAGAGGAATGAAGGTAGCTCTAGTCGATCAGAGAAAGAGCAGATATATGAAGGCAGAGGATGCTCAAGAATCGTGCTTCTGCTGCTCGATCTCGTGCTAGAACTCAAGTATCAGAAAAGCTCCAGTAGTAGTAACATTTATTTGAAATTTAAATTTTTATTTAAACTTGGGTGTTGTTTATTTCATGTTCTTCTTGTTGATTGTTTGAGATGGAAATTTTGTATAGATTCGGCGAGCAAATTTGGAAATGGAGGTAAAGCAGCACAAAGAAGATAACGAGATGCTTAGACAAAAGAATGTGAGTTCCATTCCACCATCGCCCCGCCCCCCCCCCCCCCCCCACACACACACACACACAAAGAAAAAAACCCTCTTATTTTCTGTTTCTGTAAAGGTCAATATGTGTATGCTTGGTCTTCTATAGGAAGTCTTAATCTTTCTAGATCAAATTCTTTCGCCATAATTTTCATCATGTTGAACATGTATTTTTAGTTTTATATTCACTGTAAAGGGAGTGAAGTGTTAAGATTATGCAGTTAGGAAATAAATAAAAAAAATACTTGGTATTCTTTCTAGTCACTGTAAATGAAAAAACTTACCCACATCTTAAACTAATAACAAAACTAACAATTGTTCTTTCATAAGCATTTGCTTTAACAAACATGCACACAGAGACAAAAGAAAGAGTAATGCTTTTTTCTTCTTCTTTTTTTCCAGCAGAGAGCTTCATAGCATGAGAAAGAGAGCGAACAAACAAAAGCTGAAGGAAAAGTGTCATGCTGCAAAAGTTGCTCATGGTGAGACTGGACAAGATGAAGGACAAATCTACCACCATTATATAGAATGTAAAAGCCTACTCTCTTGAGGGTAGGGTCATATTGTATCTTCGCCAAGTTTTTGGCTTGTAATAGTTGTAAAATATAATGTACTTACAATATATATATACATACATATACTTAAAAATGTGTATCTAGAATTATGCCCTCAGCTTTATATCACAACGAAAGCAGACTCATGTGAGAAATGAGGAAATTTGGGCACTACATTGCTGTTGAATAGAGCAATGAGGAATGAAACAAGAGGAATTTGATCTGTATGTGGAGCTGGATGAGAACAAATAAGATTGAATAGAATGTTTAGAGACTGGCAGCACCAAACATCAAATGCAATTAAGCATATGCGTGACAGAAAGAATGAAAGAATAACCAAAAAGAGAAGTTAAGAAATATTAGTTAATTCAGCTAATCTTAAAATAAACAGCTATAGTACAGAGGTCTACCTTCCCTTGTAGATAGTCTGCATTGAACTTTATAACATAATTGATAGGAAGTGAGGCAAATGATAGAAGAATATAAATGTCTATTAACCTCTCTTCGCAATAGTAAAACTCTAGAGATTCATCCACAATAGCATATATGATGTATGAGATTTCTAATGAAATAATGAACAAAAAGAGAGAGAAAAATATGGGTACAGAAAATAGAACTGAGGCTACCATTTTCGGTGATTGCTGAAGCAACAGATTCATCAAGATCTCCCGAATTTCCAATACATGTTGTGCAACCATATCCAACTATATGAAAGCCTTGCTGATCAAGATACTTCTGTAAGCTACTGGAAGTAGAAGCAAAAAATGTGACATTCATAAACTTTTCCTTATGATTGATTCCTTTGGTACTGAAAATCCCTGACAAAACAAATTCAAACGCTCAGGGAAAACATATATGACAATAATCATAAAATGTAGTAAGATATTTGGAATTTAATTGCGACTTTATGATGTAAACACCTGAAGGCTGAGGCATGACCAAAATCTACATGATGTACCACAAATTTATAATTATTTTGGTGTATTCTCAATTTTAGTAAAGCAATTCAGGATATATTACTCTTCACAACATTATTGAAATTCAAGCGAAGCTACTAGATTGGCAAGAAAATGCAAAACCCAGGGAAGTACATACATCAAACAAGCAGCAAGAAGATAGACCATATGTTAGAAGTTCTACAAGTGAGAACTTACTACACTGATCATTTACTTTATATACAAACTAAATGTGACCCTCAAGAGTAAAATCTATCAAACCCTAATACAAAGAAAAAACAACACCTACAAAGTTGTTAACATCATAGAAAAGTCAAAGTCGCACCTTGAATCCCATTTTGTTGTCAAGACAGGCATGTCGGTCTGTTTTCATCTCCTTTAACGGAACTTGATCATGAGGCCTGAGATAAGCATTATGAGATACTTACAATTATATATCTAAAGAAAAGAAATAAATTTAGATATACCGGAAGATAATAAGAGAATAATCCAAAAGCCCAACCTCTTTGGACCAGAAACGCAAGGATCGACCTCAGCAAGGTCCAACTCCAGGTAGGATGGGTTAATCACCTATTCTATGACTGGATTAAGACAAAAATTCACTCTCCAATGGTTGTAAATAAAAATTAAAAGTTTAGAAGATGGAGATAAAGGCTGGGAAACCATATCTGTGATCTGTGATATCAGGCCTGTGCAAATGCATATGCAACATATCATAATCAATACTTAGAAAGAATGCAGAGAAGGAGAAAGATGGAACTACCTTTGAACATTTTTCACTGTAAAATCAATTTCGAATTACACATTTATACCTCAGAATTATAGATAAACAATTTTCAATTATGAGTTGCTATCATTTAATAATCAAATTCTTTTGGAAAAATGAAAGTATCTCTGTAACCAAATAAAAATAACTTCTCACTTAATAAAACGAATGAAAAGCTTGCGATGAACAGGATGTTAGGACTCATGTATATGAGCCTACTTTTAAATCTTGTTTTGATGATGTTGCAAACAATTTATAATATGTTCTTCAGTATTTGTTTTGTTCCAGGTTGAGTATCTCAAGAGCCACGTTTATATTGAAGCTCATTCAACTCAAGTCAGATCCAAGATTTAGCTTCTCATGCATATCTACTTGGTACAACTAGAATAGGACTTTATACTGTGTGAATATATCTCAAGCTCAATATCCACATAACACACACTTTTGTTTTTTTAATGTGATTTTGCTTACATTTTAAAATATCAGTGTATAGACTAAATTTTAGCTATATATAGTTTTTGTTAAGTCTACAAATGCATTTAAAAAGGCCTCATATCCTTGTTTATCTCAATTGTTAAAAACTAAGAAAATTATACACTTATGTTACATGTTTTAGCAAAACTATGAGTTTTTACAAACAGTGAATCATACTTGGAAATTTCCTTTTGGAACATGTTCATTTATATGTTTATAAACTATTCTCCAAATTTTACATTTTTTGGAAATTATTTGATATTTTTTAACAAAGTCTAAAATTCAGTTTTTCTGTGCAAATTCTATTTTGTGCACGTATAGTCGACTCATAAGTCAACTTATAAGTCGACTTACAAAGTGTAGCGGAATAGCTATTTTTATCTGCTAAGTCAACTCATATAAGTCGACTCATTAGTCGACTCCTGAGTCGACTCATAAGTCGACTTATCATAGAGCCGTTGCACAGTAACGGCTAGTTTTCTGTTTTGTGTGTTTATGGCTTTTTTGTCTTTTTCCTTGGGTTTTAGCTGATGTATTGAGATGCTATATATACCCATATGCTCTGAATTCTTCTCACAACTAAGAAGATTTCTTAATCAAGTTTTGAAAGAGTTTAATTTGTGTTCAAGAGGTGTTTATGCCTTGTTTGGTTTGAAAAAGAGTTTGCATTACAAAAGAGGAGCTTGCATTATTTGTTGGGGAGTTCATCCTCAATATCCAATCATCCTCTCTTTGTAGAGAAGTTTTCCTAACTCAACCTTCTAGCATTTATTTCTTGTTAAATCTTATTTCTAGTTCTTATTGAGTTAGATTTTATTTACACTCATTTATCACACACTCATTTTGAGCTTGAATATATTTCATATAATATATTGTTGAGTAGTGGTGATAGTTAGTGAGAGTGAGCTTAATTGAGTTCTCGTCAATTGTAGAGAACAACCATTATTAGATTTGTACTTATCATGAGATCACTTGTAATACACTTGTACACCAAGAGGAGTGTGTGGTGAGGACGGAGTCGATACCGAGAGGAGTGGCGTCGGTGGCCTAGTGAGAGGTGATATTTTTGAGCACTTGAGAGAGTCGATACGTAAGGACCAACACTTGAGGTTGTAGCTTGTGTATGTACATTGTGAGATTTTGTGAGAGTGATCGGTTAACTTGATAACCGAGTGTGTAGAGAAGTTCTCGCTTCCAAACCGGGTGTGTCGTGATAGTGGAGATCTCCTCAGGTTGAGGAGCGGAGACGTAGGTCGTGGGGACCGAACTCCGTGATCATATCTTGTGTTTGTGTTGGCTTTGTGTTCTCTTATCTTTTGCTTGTATTTTACACTCTTGCTTGTCTATCTCTCATATATCTCTTGCAAGAATAATTTGTTAATAAGATTTTATTTGGTATAAAATCAAATTAGATTAGCATAAGACCCTAATCACCCTTCCTCTAGGGTCTAACAATTGGTATCAGAGTTTGGTGCTCTTTGATTTAAGGACTAATCGCCTTGAGTTAAAGATCCAAGTCATTTATCTTGTTAATCTTGCCTTGATCTTATTTGCTTTCTTATTTCGTATATCTTAAACATGTTTAATGCACCTAATCTCGGTTATGCTACAAATATTGATCCTAAACTAGATAGTTTTCCCTATGCACAATGGTGTATTAGATTCAAGCTATTTGCTAGATCTAATAATATTGATATTTGGGAAATTATCGATTGTGCTTATAGAATTTCCACTACGGAGAAATCCAAGTGGAATAATGATGACAAAAGATTATTTGCTTTAAACAAGTCTTTGTTAGAATTCTTAATCAATGCCTTTGGCTTATCATTCGCTAACATTCTTGATTCTTTTGATAGTGCTTATGAGCTTTGGAATTTAACAGAAACTCATCAAGGTGATTGGAGGCTATTCGACAAGAGTTGGAAAATCCCACCTCTAAATCTAAAGGAGTTTCATCTTCATATATGCTTCCACTAGGAGATGATCCTAGTGAGGTACGTGAGCTCGAAAACGATGATGATATTTCTTTTGATGAGCTTGCATATGAATTTGAAAAATTATTGCATGACAACAAGAAATTGAAACATAGTTTTAAGGAATTGAAAAGCAAGCATGTTAAATTGAAGTCCACTCATGAGTCCCTTGTATCTAAGTTTGATTTCATTGCAAATGAAAATGTTAATTTCAAAGAATGCAATGAAAAATTAAGAAGTGATGTTGCTAAGTTAACTCATGAGAAAAACAATGCCATACTAGAAGTAAAGAACATTAGAAATGAGTTTAGTAATCATGTATGCTCCCATGTCAATGCTCATGTGACTAACAATGATGAGTTGAATGTTGTTAAAAATCGCATTTCATCTTTAGATTCAACTCTTAAAAATGCATTGTTAATAACGAAAAACTTATGGACTTGTGTGCTAAGTACAATGATAATTCTTCTAAGAAACCTATTCACTACGCACGCATGTATGATAAAATCTACAAATGTTCTATCTGCGGTCGTAAAGGCCACTTAGCTAAAACCTGTCAAAATGCTCAAAAGATGAACAAGTCTATGCATGATCATGCACATCATTAAGCTTCTTCATCTCATTCACATGTTCACACACATAATGATATTCATAAACATGTCCATGTGTATAAATGTAATTTCTGTGGTCGTTTGGGTCATTTGACCAAGTTTTGTTTTGACTTAAAAAGGGTTTCTCGCTTGCAAAATAAATTTCAAGACAAACCTATTTTTGCCAATGAGACATGTGCACAACAATTTGGTCAACGCAAACCATTTCAAACTCTACATTGCACAAATTTCAATCGTATGGGCCATGTATACAATTTTTGCTTTGACCATATCCGTGCACGAAACACACCCAAATGGGTTCATAACCCTAGGAATTTGGATTTAAAAGATGGGAGTCATATCCCAAATTCCTTCGGCACCAAAAACACTTGGGTGCCTTTACAAATTTAATTTGAGTTTCTTTTATGTTTGTTTTTGTTTTGTTTTGTTTTATGATAAGTGTTTCAAAATATTCTCTTGTGGAAATACTCACAAGTAAATTTTTTTAAGCAATTCTTTTTAAATGATTTTGAGATATGGTTGACATGTGGTTTTATTAACATAATTAAGTATAAAAACTTTTTATCTTTAAAAATTCTGCAAACAAAATTACAGATTATGTTTAAAAACTATTTTCTTAGTCGACTTATTAGTCGACTCATTGGTCGACTTATGAGTCGACTTAAGGCTACTGATTTTCGAGTCTGGGTTGTTTTTCTTATTGGATGCAGTTTGGCTTGGACCCGCTTGTCCTAGATGCCTTTTGGAGACCTCATCTTAGCCATCCATATGTTTTGACCAGATCTTAGCCCTTCAATCATCTTTAGAAGATCCGATCCCCTCTTTCTCCTCATTTCTTTCGGTCTTCTTCCCAAGTCGCCTTCTTCATCTGCTCAAATCCGTCAACTTCCGTCTCTGGGCTCAATAGTTTCCTTGTCTCCTCTTAGTCATCCATTGTCAAGGTATACCCCTCTCTAACACTCTTTGTTTTACCCTCTAGAACTTTCATCTAGGGTTCTTTAGAGATTTCTAGGGTTTGTAGTTTTTCTCTTAAATATGAGTTTATCTTGTTTGCATTTGCCTCTATCATGTCTGACATTGTGCCTAAACGTCGTAGGACTGGTAGGGATCAACCTTCATCTTCTAATGCTCCTCCTTCCTCCTCCTCTAATCTTGAATATTATGAAAAATATCTTGAAAATGAGGATTTAATCCCTAAATATCGTGAATTATGTCATCTTAAACCTTTTCCTGGTAAATATGTTAAATTTGATGACTTTGTTCATTTTGGTCTGGAAACTGTTTTTAGAAATGCAAATATGGTTGATTTCCTTAGCACTAAGAATGACTTTCCATTTTATCCCCACTTAGTGCATCATTTCTATGCAAATCTCTGCTTTGAGTCCCCTCATTCCAGAAATCGTACTATTGTTTCTAAAGTAAAAGATACTCGCATCAAATTCTCTGCAGACAAATTGTTTGATATCCTTGGTTTGCCTCGTAGAGACAAATTGTTGTTGGATGTCATCTATGATAATCCTGCCGTTGAGGCCCTTTTAGTTCTTCCTGGTGAATGTCTTCCCTTGTCTGGTAAAAATGCCTCCAATCTAGCTAAACTTGTTGGTCGAATCGTGTGTTACAATATCATTCATAAGGCTGAGGCATACAGTCATTATTCTCATGATCTTACTCGTGCCATCTATGCTATTATAAGGAATGTTAATGTTCATTGGGGAAAAGTTATTTTTGATATTCTTGCATCTGATCCCTCCACCTTTATCGCTTTTGGTGCTCTTCTCACCAAAGTATTCCTCCACTTCGGGGTTGATTTGGCTGATGAAATCCACCTTCTAGTTCGTCCTTTTTTTGATAGATTAGTCCTTCGTAGGATGGAGTTACCTGTCTCTTTTCATGAGCTTCATAATCCTTCAGCTCGTGCTCATTCTCCTGATCCCCTTGATTCTGATAGAGAGTTTCCTCCTCCCAGTCACAGCCCTAGAGCTGAGCATCTCCCATCTCATACCCCTAGTTATATTGAGGATCTCTTTGCTCGGATGGAGTCTTATCATGCTGAAGCTGAGTTTTGGCATCATTAGGATCAAGTGAGATTTGATTTGATAGAGGAGTCTCATAGAGATCTCCAAACTAGACTTGATATGATAGATGATTCTCATACGGATCTTAGGATGAGATTTTTTGAGATTGAATCCACTCAGTCAGAGATTAGGGAGTCTCAGGAGGCTATTAGGAGGGAGCTAGGTGGGATTAGGACCCATCAGCATACTGATTTGGAGATCATTACTGGCAGATTTGACGATCTTTTCAAGGCTGTTCCTCATCCTTCACCGGGTCCCGGGCCATCTGCTCCTTGAGAACCGTCATCTTATGATGTATTCTTTTGGTTTTGGATGATGTTTTATTCTATGTTGTAGTAAAACTCTATGTTTTTCTTTTAAAACTATGTGATTTAACCTTTTTCTAATGTAGTGAATGCAAATGTTTTCTTGGGATATTGCTTACTCTTGATCTCTTATGCATCATAACCTTATCTTTTCTATACCTTTGTGGCTTTTATATAGGGGGAGTTTTCCCTATTTTTGTATGCTCACTTACGCCTATAGGTAGGGGGAGTTTACCCTCTCCTTTTGTTTCTTATCCCCTTTTCGATGTTGACAAAGGGGGAGAATATGTGAGTATTTGCATTTGCTTTGTATCTTCAGTTAATATTGATATTAACTGTATTTATATATCAAATTGTTTGTCATCATCAAAAAGGGGGAGATTGTTAGGACTCATGTATATGAGCCTACTTTTGAATCTTGTTTTGATGATGTTGCAAACATTTTATAATATGTTCTTCAGTATTTGTTTTGTTCCAGGTTGAGTATCTCAAGAGCCACATTTATATCAAAGCTCATTCAACTCAAGTCAGATCCAAGATTTAGCTTCTTATGCATATCTACTTGGTACAACTAGAATAGGACTTTATACTATGTGAATATATCTCAAGCTCAATATCCACATAACACACACTTTTGTTTTTTTAATGTGATTTTGCTTACATTATGAGATATCAGTGTATAGACTAAATTTTAGCTATATAAAGTTTTTGTTAAGTCTACAAATGCATTTAAAAAGGCCTCATATGCTTGTTTATCTCAATTGTTCAAAACTAAGAAAATTATACACTTATGTTACATGTTGTAGCAAAACTATGAGTTTTTACAAACAGTGAATCACACGTGGAAATTTCCTTTTGGAACATGTTCATTTATATGTTTATAAACTATTCTCCAAATTTTACATTTTTTGGAATTTATTTGATATTTTTTAATAGAGTCTAAAATGCAGTTTTTCTGTGCAAATTCTATTCTGTGCATGTATAGTCAACTCATAAGTCAACTTATAAGTCGACTTACGAAGTGTAGCGGAATAGCTATTTTTATCTGCTGAGTCGACTCATATAAGTCGACTCATTAGTCGACTCATGAGTCGACTCATAAGTCGACTTATCATAGAGCCGTTGCACAGTAACGGCTAGTTTTCTGTTTTGTGTTTATGGCTTTTTTGTTTTTTTCCTTGGGTTTTAACTAATGTATTAAGATGCTATATATACCCATATACTCTGAATTCTTCTCACAACTAAGAAGATTCCTTAATCAAGTTTTGAAAGAGTTTAATTTGTGTTCAAGAGGTGTTTAAGCCTTGTTTGGTTTAAAAAAGAGTTTGCATTACAAAAGAGGAGCTTGCATTATTTGTTGGGGAGTTCATCCACAATATCCAATCATCCTCTCTTTGTAGATTAGTTTTCCTAACTCAACCTTCTAGCATTTATTTCTTGTTAAATCTTATTGCTAGTTCTTATTGAGTTAGATTTTATTTACACTCATTTATCACACACTCATTTTGAGCTTGAATATATTTCATATAATATATTGTTGAGTAGTGGTGATAGTTAGTGAGAGTGAGTTTAATTGAGTTCTCGTCAATTGTAGAGAACAACCATTATTAGATTTGTACTTATCGTGAGATCACTTGTAATACACTTGTACACCAAGAGGAGTGTGTGGTGAGGACGGAGTCGATACCGAGAGGAGTGGCGTCGGTGGCCTAGTGAGAGGTGATAATTCCGAGCACTTGAGGGAGTCGATACGTAAGGACCAACACTTGAGGTTTTAGCTTGTGTATGTACATTGTGATATTTTGTGAGAGTTATCGGTTAACTTGATAACCGAGTGTGTAGAGAAGTTCCGGCTTCCAAAGGGGGTGTGTCGTGATAGTGGAGATCTCCTCAGGTTGAGGAGCGGAGACGTAGGTCGTAAGGACCGAACTCCGTGATCATATCTTGTGTTTGTGTTGGCTTTGTGTTCTCTTATCTTATGCTTGTATTTTACACTCTTGCTTGTCTATCTCTCATATATCTCTTGCAAGAATAATTTGTTAATAAGATTTTATTTGGTATAAAATCAAATTAGATTAGCATAAGACCCTAATCACCCCCCCCCTCTAGGGTCTAACACAGGATCATAGCTTGCTATACAAACATCATAGCACGGCTCTTTGGTAGCGAGGGACGAGGGCACAGCGAGGGTCGGTAAGGGACGAGGGCACGACAAGGGTCGGCGAGGACGAGGGGACGGTGAGTGTCAGTGAGGGACGAGGGCACGACGAGGTGATTCCATTGAGCGGGTGGGGGAACGAGGGCTTTCTCGAGGTGATTCCGTCGAGGGGGTAACGGGGCGGGTCGGTGAGAGGGAGAAGGGAGATGGGGGGAATTTTTCGCCGGGAGGGGGAGGGGGGAATCTATGAAGAGGGGGGGTGGAGGAGGGTTCGTGTGTGTGTTGGGTTGGGGGGATTTGGTAAGGGGGAAATTTTTAACGAGGGGGTGTAATTTTCGTAAAGGGGGGAAATTTTGGAACAACATCGCTGATGGGCTACCCGTCAGCGATGTTCATATCCCATCAGCGATGTTTACATTATTAGACCCTAGAGGGGGGTGATTAGGGTCTTATGCTAATCTAATCCGATTAAATACCAATTAAAACTAATAACAAAATATCCTAGCAAGAATAAAATGCAATAAGATACATTAGCTAGGATAAGGCAATATGAACAAATGAATATATCCTATCAATGAGATATTACAAGTATATGAACAAGGATATATAAACTAACACAAGGGTAAAATAAACAATCTACACAAGTGATAGGGTAATATGATGAGCAATACACAAAGGCGATATAAGATATGAAAACAAGAATAAGAACGCCAATGCAATCACAAACAAAACGATATGATCACGGAGTTCGGTCCCCACGACCTACGTCTCCGCTCCTCACCTCGAGGAGATCTCCACTATCACAACCGGGTTTTCTACGTTTACCCGAACAATGTTTACACCTCACAATATAATCACTATGCAATCACACTTTACACACTAAGTGTTGGTCCTAGCCCGTGTCCTCCTCCTCAAGTGCTCGGTTACAACCTCTCCCTAGGCACGTCAACCGACGCCACTCCTCTTGGATTCGATCCCGTCTCTCACCACACACTTCTCTCGGTGTACAAGTGTATTACAAGTGAATCCTCACAATTAAGCACAATATAAATCAATTTGATTGTTCTCTAAACAAGGTGAGAACTCAATTAAGCACAACTCTTAGTCACAAACCCACAACCCCAAATTATACTATGAATGTAAATACACTAAGCTCAATAGGTTGTGTGTGAACAAAGAGTATCAATAAAACGATTAAACTAAACTCAATATAAATCTAGCTTATGGAAATTATAATCAAAATAATAAATTGCTAGATGAGTTTAGAAACACTTCTCTAAAGATGACAAGAGAGTAGGAGAAGAGTGAATGCTCAAACACCAAATGATGATCTCCACTTGCTCTTGTGAAATTGAATTCACAAACTCAAACCCTCAATTGCTTAAAAGCTTCTTAAACCAAACTTAAACAAACACTTAACAAGTTTAAACCCTTGTTAAACTATTTTAAAACATTCTCTTGGATTTTCTTGGAGGTATGAGGACAAGGGGTATATATAGGCTCATGAAACAACCCCAAAAACCAATAAAAACACCCCCAAAACATTAAAATAAACAAAAAACAGAACTAGCCATTACTGTTGCAACGGTCGGATGCTGCAGTAACTTTGGTCGACCGGTACGGTCGACCGGGAGCCATATGCAAAGCTGAGTAACGTCCAGAGACATTTCCGGTCGACCGGTCCGGTCGACCGGAGTTACTGTAGCAGTGCGCATCTGTTTTGTAAAATCAATTTAAAATAGTAAATGAACTCCGGAAATTATGAAATTTTGTGGAAAGGTTCTAGACATATATAAAAACATGTTAGAGAAAGAATTTCTGAAAAATTATTTTTCAGTTGAGAGAAATAAATGTTTGAGCACAGAAATACAGTTTCTGAAAATCTGCTGTGATACACGATTTTGTAAAATCAATTAGGCACAGTAAATCAACTCCAAAAATAGTAAAATTTTGAGAGAAGTTTCTAAACATATAGATAAACATGTCAAAGAAAGAATTTCTTGAATATCACTTCCTATTTATGAAAACTCATCAGTTTTATAAAAACATGCACGAACATGCACGAATGAAAACATGATTTTGTAAATTTCATTAAACATAACAAATCAATTCCAAACTTGATGAAACTTTGCGAAATATTTATAAACATGAATACAAACATGTTATAAAAAGAATTTCTCAATTTTCATTTCTCAATTGTGAAAACTCATTATTTTGTAAAAAACATGCATGAATATGAATTTGTTAAGAACATGTTTTTAACAAAAAGAGTTTAAACGCATATTGAAACTTTATGAAATGTCTTCATAAACATAATAACACATGAATGTAAAGTAAACATGGTCAATAAAACAATATCACAAAGTTTTCTCAAAATAGCTCATTTTGTACGAAAATCCAATATTGTGTGTGTATATGATATTGAGCTTAGAGTATTAAACACACATAATATAAACATATACTAAATATACCCAAGCTTGATGAAGGTCTTCAATGAGCATGACTTGGTAAACTTTGCGAAAGAAGCTTGTAATTGGATCTTTAACTTGAATTGACGTTGCTTCACTCCATAATTCCGCCAACCTCCATTTGATATGATCGTTAAGGCTCGATTCCATCCATCCTCCAACTCGTTGTTTGCCTAGAATAAATACAAAAACATAAACACTAGACAAACAACATTAGTTGTAAATTGTTTGTAAATCATCACCAAAACAAGAAGGCCAACAATCTCCCCCTTTTTGATGATGACAAACAATTTACAAAAATGAATATATGCATGAAGGAAATGAACATATACAAGATAATACACATGCATATAAACAAGGAATTGTATACTCACAATATTTCTCCCCCTTTGACAACATCAAAAAGGGGACAAATGAATTAAGAGAGCGAAAGCTCCCCCTATCAATAAGCATAGGTGAGTATAAAACATAAAAGATATAGGGATTGCTCCCTCTATCAAAATGCCATATGGAGAATATGAAATAAAGATCATGACAAATATGTGAGCAAGCATAAAAGATATGCTAACAATCACTCACATTCAAGAGATAATGAGAACACATATGAATATATCAATATGAAAAATAGTGTCTCATATGAAGGACCATAAAAACCGTGTGTAAAGATAGATTTATGAAATCAAAAGAAAAGGAAAACATGAGAACCTTGAAAAAAGTTTTCAAGTGAAAACAAATCACTCAAATGAAATCATAAATCCAGATTTGAGTCCAAAAACAATGTTTGATCAAAAGGAAAATTTTCTTTACATAACTTGATCAAACCACTCATAGAATACATTATAAGGCACGAATAGATGATCCATAAGCACAAACATATAAATATCATCATATAAGTGAAATATAATGAATTCAAAGCAATAAATCAAAACAAACTCTTTGACAAAAGAATTTTAAGAGAGGCAACAATATATCAAGCTCTTAAGCTTATTTCAACCCATATAATCGTTTTAGCATCCGGTAAACATGATTTGGGAATAAACACTCAATAAATCCGGAGGGTTATATAAATACAAACCTCTCATCAAAATCACGACTAATAATTATGAAAACAAAAGATTTGATAAAAGAAATATTATTTTCATAACAAAAAGATTTTAAAACGTATTTTTCAAAACCAAGAAAAAGAAAAAGTAAAAGTACGAAAATTCTTGGTTTAAAAAATCATTTTGGCACCCAAGAATTTTTGGTGCCGGATTGGTTAGGGACATGACCCCTATCATTAAAGCTCAAAGCCCTAAGGTTATGAACCCTCTTGGGCGCATATGGTGCACGAACACGGTCAAAACAAAAATTGTGTAAATGACCTTTCCGATTGCAATTAGTGCAATGAAAGAGGCCTATTTGATTTTGTTGATCATAAACATGTGCACGAGAAACATTAGAAACATTTGCAAACATGGATGATCTTTTAAAATTATTTTGCAAATGTGAAACTCTCTTTAAATCAAAACAAAATTTGGCCAAATGACCAAATCGACCACAATGATCACATTTAAACACATGAGCATGCTTATGATGAACATGATGAGTATGTGCATGTGTATGTGAAAAATGTGATGATGAAGTTTGATGAGATGCACAAGAAGGATTAATATGAGCCTTAGAGGGTTTTTGTGCATCATAGCAAAATCTAGCAAGATGGCCTTTACGACCGCAATTTGTGCATTTGTAGACTTTACTATACATGTGTGCATGATGAATAGGATGTTTAGATGTTTTAGCATGAGATTTAGCACACATGTCCATAAGCTTGTTATTATTGACAATGCATGATTTAAGAGTTGAATCTAAAGATGATATTCTATTTTTAATATTATTCAACTCATCATTAGGCACATATGCATTAGCATTAGAAGTAGCACATATATGATCATTTGTAAAAGAATTAAACTCATTTCTAATGTTCTCTACTTCTAATATGGCATTGTTCTTAGCATGAGATAAGCTAGAAATGGATGAGGTTAATTTTTCATTTTCCAAATTTAATAAGTCATTGTTTTCTTTAAGCACAATATTTTTTTTTGCAATGATATCAAATTTGGAACCTAACAACTCATGATCGGATTTCAAATTAACATGCTTGCTTTTCAAATCTATAAAATTATTATGCAACTTAATATAGGCATGCATTAATCTATCATATGCACAAGCGAGTTCATTGATGGATATATCACTATCGGATTCCGAATCGCTTACCACACTAGGGCTATCGCCTAGTGGCCGTGTGCATGATGATGCTCCACACTCACTTGAAGAACAATCCTCCAAACTACGTCGGATTTTCTCCAAGTTGCCTTGATGTGCTTTTATGAATTTCCATAAATTGTAAGCACTATCAAAATGAACAAATTTGTTAGAAAATGATGAGTCAAAAGCATTAAGCAAAAATTCTAACAAAAGCTTGTTCATTGAAAATATTTTCTCATCATGATTGCTCCACTTGGATTTCTCCAATGTGGGCACAATATAAGCACAATTAATAACTTCCCATAAGTTAATATTTCTAGATTCAACAAATATTTTTAAATTTAGAGCACCATTGAGCATAAGGGAAATTTCTAAATTTTGGAGCAACATTTGAAACATAGCCTAAACGAAACATATTCATATTCATGATATATATATATATATATGAAAATATGCAAGCAAGACAAAAAAAATCATAACTAGATTAGCACAAATAAGATAACTTGGATCTTTAACTCAAGGTGGTTAGACCTTAAATCAAAGAGCACCAAGCTCTGATACCAATTGTTAGATCCTAGAGGGGGGGTGATTAGGGTCTTATGCTAATCTAATCCGATTAAATACCAATTAAAACTAATAACAAAATATTCTAGCAAGAATAAAATACAATAAGATACATTAGCTAGGATAAGGCAATATGAACAAATGAATATATCCTATCAATGAGATATTACAAGTATATGAACAAGGATATATAAACTAACACAAGGGTAAAATAAACAATCTACACAAGTGATAGGGTAATATGATGAGCAATACACAAAGGCGATATAAGATATGAAAACAAGAATAAGAACGCCAATACAATCACAAACAAAATGATATGATCACGGAGTTCGGTCCCCACGACCTACGTCTCCGCTCCTCACCTCGAGGAGATCTCCACTATCACAACCGGGATTTCTACGTTTACCCGAACAACGTTTACACCTCACAATATAATCACTATGCAATCACACTTTACACACTAAGTGTTGGTCCTAGCCCGTGTCCTCCTCCTCAAGTGCTCGGTTAAAACCTCTCCCTAGGCACGTCAACCGACGCCACTCCTCTTGGATTCGACCCCGTCTCTCACCACACACTTCTCTCGGTGTACAAGTGTATTACAAGTGAATCCTCATAATTAAGCACAATATAAATCAATTTGATTATTCTCTAAACAAGGTGAGAACTCAATTAAGCACAACTCTTAGTCACAAACCCACAACCCCAAATTATACTATGAATGTAAATACACTAAGCTCAATAGGTTGTGTGTGAACAAAGAGTATCAATAAAATGATTAAACTAAACTCAATATAAATCTAGCTTATGGAAATTATAATCAAAATAATAAATTGCTAGATGAGTTTAGAAACACTTCTCTAAAGATGACAAGAGAGTAGGAGAAGAGTGAATGCTCAAACACCAAAGGATGATCTCCACTTGCTCTTGTGAAATTGAATTCACAAACTCAAACCCTCAATTGCTTAAAAGCTTCTTAAACCAAACTTAAACAAACACTTAACAAGTTTAAACCCTTGTTAAACTATTTTAAAACATTCTCTTGGATTTTCTTGGAGGTATGAGGACAAGGGGTATATATAGGCTCATGAAACAACCCCAAAAACCAATAAAAACACCCCCAAAACATTAAAATAAACAAAAAACAGAACTAGCTGTTACTGTAGAAACGGTCGGATGCTACAGTAACTTCGGTCAGCCGGTACGGTCGACCGGGAGCCATATGCAAAGCTGAGTAACGTCCAGAGACATTTCCGGTCGACCGGTCCGGTCGACCGGAGTTACTGTAGCAGTGTGCAGCTGTTTTGTAAAATCAATTTAAAATAGTAAATGAACTCCAAAAATTATAAAATTTTGTGTAAAGGTTCTAGACATATATAAAACCATGTTAGAGAAAGAATTTCTGAAAAATCATTTTCCAGTTGTGATAAATAAATGTTTGAGCACAGAAATACAGTTTCTGAAAATCTGCTGTGATACACGATTTTGTAAAATCAATTAGGCACAATAAATCAACTCCAAAAATAGTAAAATTTTGAGAGAAGTTTTTAAACATATAGATAAATATGTCAAAGAAATAATTTCTTGAATATCACTTCCCATTTATGAAAACTCATCGGTTTTGTAAAAACATGCACAAACATGCACGAATGAAAACATGATTTTGTAAATTTCATTAAACATAACAAATCAATTCCAAACTTGATGAAACTTTGCGAAATATTTATAAACATGAATACAAACATGTTATAAAAAGAATTTCTCAATTTTCATTTCTCAATTGTGAAAACTCATTATTTTGTAAAAAACATGCATGAATATGAATTTGTTAAGAACATGTTTTTGACAAAAAGAGTTTAAACGCATATTGAAACTTTATGAAATGTCTTCATAAACATAATAACACATGAATGTAAAGTAAACATGGTTAATAAAACAATATCACAAAGTTTTCTCAAAATAGCTCATTTTGTAAGAAAATCCAATATTGTGTGTGTATATGATATTGAGCTTAGAGTTTTAAACACACATAATATAAACATATACTAAATATACCCAAGCTTGATGAAGGTCTTCAATGAGCATGACTTGGTAAACTTTGCGGAAGAAGCTTGTAATTGGATCTTTAACTTGAATTGACGTTGCTTCACTCCACAATTCCGCCAACCTCTATTTGATATGATCGTTAAGGCTCGATTCCATCCATCCTCCAACTCGTTGTTTGCCTAGAATAAATACGAAAATACAAACACTAGACAAATAACATTAGTTATAAATTGTTTGTAAATCATCATCAAAACAAGAAGGCCAACATACATCACTGACGGTATCAAAAAACTTATGACGGCCCATCAGTGATGTAAACATCACTGACAATATTGTCCCGTCCGTGATGTTGCCGTCAGCGAAACCTATTTTTCCACTAGTGGTTCCTTGTTTGGATTTTTCACCCGACGTACTAGTTCCGTTTAGTTAGGGGTTAAGTAGAAATATTCTTATTCTAGATCATTAAGTATAAATATTATAATGTTTTATATCTGAAGATTTATGATAATATATTATTAATCTCTAAGATACATTTGCGGAATCTTAGGGACGAAATTCTTTAAGGGGGAAGAATGTAAAACCCTAAAAATTTGAATATTTTATAATAAATAATAATAAATATATTACATTATGAAAAAAATGTTATTTATTAATATTTGAGTATGTTAGGAATTGATTTGAGATCAATTCAATGTATATATGTGAATATAGAAGTGATATCATGCACACGTGCACATGCCTGAATCTGGGAAAAACGACCATTTAAAAGTATATGCCTTTTATACATAGAATCGGTTAGAATCTGGAAAAACTTAAAAAACCAAAGTTGTAGATCTCCTCAATAGATTTCAAAAAAATCTTATATCACCTCATTCTAAGATCGGACATGAAAGTTATGATCTAAATACCGAAGGTTGTTTTCCTAGTCAGACTAGGTTTCCTGGTTCGGGTCAAACAGGTTTATTTCGGGTTTGTCTCTATAAATACCTATATTTTTCATGAAAATTCCTCTTTTTTATCATATTGATGAACCCTAGCAGCCACCCACTCCTCTCAAAAACCCTAGATTTTTTCTTATGAATTTTTGAGAGCTTTGGAAAGCACAATACCGACACGAGGGTGAGATCTTCGACGTGTGACAAGGGAGAACGGGTTGTTTGTACTCGTGGATTGCTTGCTGTTTATTTCAGAGGCTTAGGACAATGTTTGTGGTAAGATTATGTTCATCCAAACCCATCACTATAGTTAAATAACTAGTTTATATGTTTAATATGGGTTTTCATGTTTGAATCTTAACTTGTGATGTTAAAAATCAGATCATTATTTTTTAATGTTGAAACTTAAACCAATGCTAGATTAGTAATCTTTTCTTACTATTTATGATAGTATAATGATCATGATCATTAGAGTTATTTATAATTTTGTTTATATTTGAGAAATTTAAGAGATATACTAAATATATTTTTTTCTGCAGAAAACTACAGCACTTGTATTATTTTTAACTGAGATTTTGAGATAGAAAATAAACTCCAAATTTAAGAAAACTAGTTCCAAATGAAAGCTATATGTATCTAGTTTCTAAAACAGAAAGCTATTATTAAAAAAAGTTTGTATAGAGAAAGATATATTCTTTTTACTAATAATATATCTTGTAGAAAAACTGCTGCACATGTATAATATTTAACTGGAGATTTTGGATAACAAACGAACTCTAAACTAAACCAAACTTATGCCAATTGAAAGATGTGTGAATTTAGTTTTCAAAGAAGAAAACCATTTCTAAAAATAGTTTTCCTAGAGATATATATGCTCATTTTACTAACAGAAGTCCTGACTATTTTTCTTGCTCGTTTTGTGGAGCTGTGTTGCGCCATTTTGAGATGCGTTCGTGGAGTTTTGAGCCGTTTGATATTACACTTATAGTCATGAATATGTTGTGTTACGCATTTGAGAATCCTAATGAGATTATAATGAGTTTTGATTTGATCATATTCGAAATTAGATATTGTTCATACACATGTTGGATGTCGTTGATGAGCACAGCTCAGTACTATATGGGATAGTGCGTTTACATACCAGATATATACAGTTTATACATGAGGTAGATATCGTTAATGGGCTCAGCTCAGTATTATATGAGATAGTGTGTCGATATGCCAGATTTATATAGTTTATACGTTATGTCGGATATCGTTAATGGGCTCAGCTCAGTACTATATGAGATAGTATGTCAATATGCTAGATTTATATAGTTTATACGTTATATCAGATATCGTTAATGGGCTCAGCTCAGTACTATATGAGATAGTATGTCGATATGCTAGATTTATATAGTTTATACATATATCGGATATCGTTAATGGGCTCAGCTTAGTACTATATGAGATAGTGTGTTGATATGTCATATATATACAGTTTATACACATGTCGGATATCGTTAATGGACTCAAGTCAGTACTATATGAGATAGTACATCGATATACCAGATTTATATAGTTTATACATATGATGGATATCGTTGATGAGCTCAGCTCAGTACTATATGGAGTAGTGCATCGATATTCTATTTGTACAGGCCATTAAGTCGGGTTTGGATACTTTGTCTAGTAGTCCGTTCCGCACGAGGGTGCGATGATGCTTGTGAGCCGTCTTCTAGGATACCTATATGGTAAGCCGTCCCATACTCATATTACGTACTGAGATCGCGACGAGACTAATAAGCCATGTATATTGTTGTAGGATACCTACAGGGTAGTCCGTGAGCATGATAATGCGATGAAATCAAAATCTTGCAAAGAGTTGAAATGAAACGATTATTTGATAGTGTGAGTTTTAGTAGATACCAAAAGTGTTTATTACATATATCTATATATATATATATATATATGACCGAGATACCTTACTCTTGTGATTACATGAAATTATGTGTTGATGTCCATTATGGTGTTTTATTTTCCCGTGATGTTTTTTTTCATAGTTCAGTATTGATATTTAGATATATATATAGTCTAAGACATATGGTATATACATGAGGGTTTCCTTTTTTAGATTATTTCGCTCGACGTACTACATCTCGTTTTGTAGATTTCTAAGTATTAATATTATTTGATACAGGGGAAATGATGTAGGTAGACTATGCTTAATAGATAGAGCCTCCACAATATCTAGCACTCCTTTCCTGGGGAGAGAATGGAGGTGATCTTATTGTAGCTCTCTGACGCTCTTGTTGTTGTTTTATTTACTTTTAAATACTTTTCAGGTAGTTTAGAGTTTCGGAGAGCTGTAAGGTGACGGAGTTCTGGCATAGTCGCCGTCACATATTCTTACTTGTAGAGACTCTACTATAGTTTGAGTTTTATTCAGACATTAGAGTTTCATTTTCATATTGTAAAGGTAATGTCCTTAGTATGATTATTTTTAGTTGATTCATGTTGAGATATTTTCATTATTCAGATATTAGATGTATTATAGTTGAGACATGATTCTTTTTATTTATGAGATATCTCTTCTATATCATGTCTATTACATTTATTCCATTTATTTTGCATGTTTTGTACCTGCACTTCTATTTGGTTCTACTAGAGGATATTGCTGTGATTGGTAAAACGTGTTTATGCAAAGTATGAGTGCATGATAGGTTTGATATCTCTGGTTTTATCTTTGACTGCAACCTTGTGTGAACCCATGGGCGTCACATCAGGAGTATTTTCCTTCCAACCAGTAGTTGAATCAATTAAAGAAAGCTTCCTCTGATATGTACGATACGTTTTGGGATCTTATGTGTCACTATCAGACGAATCTAGTCACCATAAGCCCTATGGCAAAGAAGAAAACACAGATAAGCCAGAACCAATTCACTGATTATTTATTTCAGCATCTGGAGAGTAATTCCGTTGAGGCGGTTTGTGAGTGAGCCTATCTGACACCCTCAGAGATCAATGACCTGATTGAGAAGACATGTGCTCAAATATTCACTACTTCTACTATTAAGGGTCAGTTTCCAGTGGGGACCAAGTTCCATAAATTCTTGTGGCATGCGCTAAAGCGGATTTGACCCATGAATCTTCTGGCGGGATATCTCACAATTTGGTTGAAGAAGTGAATCATCCCTTATCAGTTTTTCGATGCTTTACCGATAGAAGTTCTTTTCCCGGCCGTCCAGCTAGCTTACAGGAAGGATCTCTCCTTAGTTCCAGCAATGGTCACCGATATTCACTACGGGATTAGATACCTGGTTCATGGATTTACACAAATAGGTCCCAAGCTATCGACCGAGATCTCTTCCGTCAAGGTCAAGCTCCCATATGCATATTTGATGACACGGCTCGTCATTCATCACTCCGATTTAATATCAGCGCCGAGCACTACTGATACCTCTATTCCTCTCTTGCCGTCATTAGAAGAGAGCAGGTGGGTAGCGAGAAGTTTCCTTGAGGCAAGGAAAAAGCTTCACATCCACAAATACTGGGAATTCTTCAAATGCTTCCCCCTTTTCCTCCGGCCATTAGAATGATTTGCTAAATGATGAAGCGAGGCAATAGACGGGGCATACTATCCTTGATGTGGGTTGCTTCTGGTGGTTGATGAACATCCGACCCGGATATCTCATCCTTCGTGTGAAGGAGCGTTGTCACATAGAGCCTTACCTACCGTGTCGATTCGCTCGTTAGTTTAGTTACGACCAATTGTACGTTGGGAATCTGAGTTAAGAGCTGAGGACTAAGGGATGTCTTATAGATGGTATCCGAGCGTGGCTTTGGAGCATGACTGGTTGCATGGGCGCTACTTTCACCCTCCCTATGACAGGGCGTAAGACATAGCTTACTTTTCTTTGCTACAAGTGGCTCATTACTATGAATGAGCCTGTGAGGTTGAAGCACATTACAGAGTTAGAGGTCGAAGAAGAGGTTAGGCCGCCACTAAGACCGTCCGTGATACTGAGCTTCCTGGGAAGCGAGGGAAGAAATCTGCCAGACCCTCTGGCAAAGGCAAACAGATAGTAGAGGATGAGGAGGAGCTCTTTCCCACTAATGATGAAGAGGAGACCTCAGAAGAAGACAATGGTGATGGCGGAGATATTAAGATTGAGGGTGATGAGGAGGCTATCGATCCAGGTCTGTCTGACTCCTTCTTTTCGTCGAGATCACTTACGAACCTGGTGCTCATTTGTTAGGTTCATCCATTTGCTTTGTTTAAGCCTCCAACGACTTCAAAGAAGTCGAGGCACGAGGTTTTATTCATTGTCCTAACAAAATGACAAATGTCCTTCCAGGTGAAGTGGTTGAAGAAGAAGAGCCTCGTCCCTTTCTTTGCACGAGATCTCTATCTGCTATTGAGGCTTCTTCATGGGTCGAGCCACATGCTAAGTTTGGGCAGGAGAGACCTGCTATTCACAAGGAGGCTCGAACCTCAAAGTAGAAGATGACATTGCATAAGTCATATATCAATCTGCGTGCTTTTGAGGCAGAGTCATTAAGCAACACACCTACCGGCGGGGAAGGTAACGTCTCACCTTTGTGTATCCTTTGATCATTTTACTTGTGAATTCTTCGGACCTAATCATATTCTGTGTTCTCAGGGGGTTACGAAGGAGGCGTATTCCTGTACGACCCTCTCTTTCCTGACTTTGCTCACTTCAAAGGCCAGAGCTTTGTGTAGCAGATATGTGAGGCTATTGGTGAAGAGTCTATACTTGCTAGGGCTAGCAAGGGTGCTGATGTTGGCGAGCTTGGTCCAACCATGAGGATCTCTAGCCCTGGTATATGTAATACTAGTAATACGCCATTCAAATAGCAATTACGGGAGTTGAACGATTCCGAATCTGTCGATTTGCTAATCATTTCTATGCTTCATGCTCTTTTAGAGAAGATGAAGGGAGCGGGCCTGAGTGCCGAGATTAGGGAAGTTGCTACAACCAAAGAGGGTGAGTCCAATCTTTACTTATTTTGAATTTCAACTTTCCTTCCTTCTGTCTAACCTCTATCTTCCGTAGATATGGTTATGGAGGGTTTAGCTGAGGATGAAACCCTTCATGATGCTGCCATTAAGGAGTTAGGTGGGTGCACATTCGATCTGACTCTAAGCTCTTCTAAGGCTAATGATATATTGCTTGACGATATGTTATCAGAGCAAGCCCATCACAAAGCTGTAGGACCATGCATGGAGGCTGGTTTATCTACCGGTAGTGATTTTTATTGCAACTTTGCCGCAATTCGTTTGTCAGTCCTTACTTAACCATAAGGGAGTTTTGATTGTAGGACCAGCCAGCGGAGCTGATGCAGCTACAATCATCAATGTTTCTGATCAACCTGAGGATCTTGGCTTCCCACCATTGGAGGTGTCTATGGTCGTAGCACAACCGTCTACCTCTCAGCTTGAGGCTACTGTTCCCTCAAATCTGATAGTTACAGAAGCTGCCATTGTAGGGGATAGTCCTACAGTCTCAGTCGTGAGACCAACTAAAGAAGTCAGTACTTCAACGACTATCATACCTACCACCATTCTAGCGATTCCCGATGTTAGGTTGGTAGGGTCAAGCATGGATGCGAAGCTGAAGGGTCCTCTACTGGCATTAGTAAGTTCTGCTTTGTAACTTGTTTTGAGTTTCCAGCCGATATTTCTTAACGTAATATTTCTCCTTTCTTTTTGCAGAGCTTCCCACATCTCCATATGAGCTTGTCATGTCTTTGCTGAGAGATACTGATCCAAGCAAGGAGGTTTTTCGTGTGGATCTCGGTCATTTTGTTTCTTTTGTGAGCGGAATGATTGAGAAGATCCTTGATCGAGGGTATTCTTTTGATATGTTCAGGCAGACTCTTGATCGTTATATGATGATGCTCAGGGAGGAAGGATATCCTGATTTGGTTGATCTTCTCACCACAGACTTAGCCACACTAGAGCATGAGTTTTGAGAGCTGGGGGAGCTACAGGCTACAGGTGCTTCTTTATATGTTGCTACTCAACAGGAGTCCTAGCTAAAGCAGTAGCGTGATACCCGGATGTCCCTTGGGGATGAGCTTCAGATGCAGGAGAGTTATATCATGTAGATGATAGCGATTCTCTCGAGAAAAGACAAGAGCATGGCTGAATTGCTTAGCTCTTTGACTTTAGTTGATGAGAAAATTGCTGATCTTGAGAAGGCCTTGAAGCATGATAAAGATTCTCGCACCGTTCTTGTAGGCGAATTAGCTGATACAGAAGACTCTTGAAGACATGTGCTAGAAAAGTTGGAGATTGCGAAGGAAAAGTTGGCCAAGCTGAAAAGTGAAGCTTCGAGTGTATTGGAAACCACTGAAGATTTTGTCCAGGCTGAGTTACAAACTAAGCTCGAGGACTCTTATGAGAAGAAGATCTCTATGTTGGAAATTCAAATTCGTGGCCGTAAGATGTATTTGGCTTGGTAGCGCCACTTTTGTATCTCCTTTCGATTTAACTTCATTATGAAAACAAAGTCTTTTGTTTAGCATATTTATTTTATTATTATTTTTATTCCCTCTGGAACAAACAATCATAATACTTATAGGATGTTTAGCAAACCCTCAGCCTTCAACGGATTTGATTTGCCTTTACTGATTACCATTTGAATTGGGCTAGCATGTGAATTGCGTGAGTCCGTTTCACATGTAATGTTGTGCTAAGAGAATTAACTCTCTTAGTGCTACAATATTGAATACGTAGACTTCACCATTGTTATAGGAATAGGCTACCTGGTAACATGTATTAGGCATAGACTTAGGGTTTTTGGCTAACCCTCAATCCTCAACGGATTTGATGTACCTTTACAGATTACCATTTGAATCAGACTAGCATGTGAATTGTTCGAGTCTGTTTCACATGTAACGTTGTGATAAGAGAGTTAACTCTCTTAGTGCTATAATATTGAATACGTGGACTACACCATTATCACGGGAGTAGGCTACCCGACAACATGTGCCGGATGCAGGTTTATCTCTATTTAGGAATCAAGGTAAAGTCCTCTAGAATGAATTCTGGTGTCTTTTTCATGGTGAAAGACTAACCAACAATGTGCGTTAGGCGTATGCTTATCTCTAATTAGGGATCAAGATAAAGTCCCACATACGTGTAAAGCATGGATTCCGGCATTATAAATTACAACCTGTTACGATGTCGAATACGTATGGTTTACCATTTTCACGGGAATGCGCTACCTGGCAGCATGTGTTAGACACAGAATTATCTCTATTTAGGGATCAAGATAAAGTCCCCCAGAATGAATTCTGATGTCTTTTTAACAGTGAAAGACTAACCGGTAATATGTGTTAGGGTAGACTTATCTCTATTTAGGAGTCGAGATAAAATTCCCTATGCAGGAGAGGCATGGATTTGTGATTTTGAGAGATTGTGTCTTCTCTTGGGGCAAAGACGAACTCGATACCGGAGAGGAAGAATTTTATATTCTATCCCCAGGTCTTCTTTTGAGGTAAAGATGAACCCGATGCTGGAGAGGAAGAATTTTATATTCTATCTCTTGCTGCGAAAGAAACTCAAAGTGGGATCTCCACTTCGAGAATCTGGAAGGTGAATGGCTTGGCGGGCCAAAGCTTGTGCCTGCTCAGACCGAAAAGAATAGATGGTTGAGGAAGGTGGGTAGTCAAGGGTCCAAGAAGACGACCGAGATGGTGGAGATTAAAGTCATCAATGTTGATAATGGGTCCTCGGTATGAGAAGAGGGTCCGACCTTTGGGTGTCTGAGGCCTAGGTCGAGGCCATTGGGGTAGACGAGATGCGGCGGAGACTCTCGCCGAGTTGACTCATCACCATGGGAAGGAGCCGATCGCAGAGGGGGCGCTTCCTTCTAAGCAATTAGGATGGCCGTATCCTCATCGTATCGATGAGATTGAGCCAGAGAGATAGGAGAGGCTAAGGATGTTGTTGATAGGATCCTCCAGAGTCGGTCCTCGTCATGACAAGGAGCCAACCCTAGAGCATAGGCACAAGCCCACTCGTTATCTTAACGAATGGGGGTTTGTTCTCGAGTGTTCCATAAGTTGAAATTATGTTTATCAAAGAACCTACAGAAAAATTATGAGTATAAATTGATAATGGTTGGCACCTAAAATAATCAAGTAGAATTGTAGGTGTTTTATGTTCTAGCACATGCCTGAAATTCTGACCCTTATGTGTTGTAGAGAGTATAACTTTCTCTAACAAGTGTGCATAGAGGAAATTCCTCATTTTTCCAAAACTAGACTTGTATAGAAATAATTTAAAATTTATCTTACTAATTTTGGATATCATTTGACCTCGCAATCATGCACTTGAATAGACTAAAATGGTTTGCCATTATAGTTTGCGCATGTCCTGCATATTCTGAGTATAACTTGAGCTATATGTATTAATTTTACAAAAACCTATTGTTCTAAAAGTTAGACACATTCACAAATTATATGATGCTAGTTTCATAAATTTTAGACATCAGTTTCTCTCCCATCCATCCATCTCAATCTGCTACATATATACTGCAGTCTCTATTTGTACATATAATAAGTGTTGAGTATTATCGTCTCGAGCATAGCATGTAGTTATAAGTTAGAAAAATATCCAAGACCTAATTGATTAGAATCTTATATGGGTATACATGTATGTCCATATAGGAGCAAGATCTTTGGATTTGTTTGTCGATACTGAGGAACTTGATACGAATGGTAGGTAACCTTTCATTGTTCCCTCCTAATTGTTTGAGATCCCTATCAATTGCTTAAGAGTTCACAATCAATTACTTTCTTGAAATTCCTACGAGTTGATATACGATGCTCAATTTTATATCTTATTCATTTCATAATATTCCTATTTGAATCACTTCAAGCGCGGACTATTTATTGATTGCTTAATTATTGCTATTCCGTTATTTGTTCATTTTAGTTTTATATCATTGATATTTTTTTGAATGATTCTATTATGGAATTTCAACTTACTTCGATGATTCCATGATTGAGAATGATAGTATTCTTTTATTTGTTGGTTGTTGATACTCCATATGCATGGATTTTGCCCTATGTGAAGTAAGCTTCATCGGTGGGTGGTAATAAAAGTGGGTCTCAATAAGGATATGTCCTGTGTTAAGGATGCTCATCGGGGGGTGTATAAAGACAAGCAATATATATATATATATATATATATATATATACACACACACAGTGCATTTCACCTGCGAATTATGCGTACGCATTTTAGTTGGAGAAGGTTGTTTTTGCAAAAATCCTCCGCTACTCTCTCTCTCAAACTCCGCTACTCTACTTTATCTGACAAATCTCACTCTCTCTCACTTCATTCGTACATCTCTACCTCTCCCCTAAAAATCCATCTCTGCCTCTCCCCCAAAAATCCCCAAATCCATCTCTGCCCCTCCCCCAAAAATCACCCGACGAAGCCCTACATCTCTCTTGCTCTCGCCGCCGACCCGACGAAGCCTGATGAAGCCCCGCTGATCCCATTCTCTCTCTCACTCCGACCGCCGTCGACCCGACAAGACTCGTTGATCTCTACAGTCGCCGACGACCCGAATCGGAGACGGCAACTTCACATACGAGAGATCCCTCCCAACGTCGGACCAACATCGCCTCCCTCCCAACGTCGGACCCCTAAATCGGAGCACCAAAATCAGAGCTCGCTGTAAATTCCGACCACCACGAGATCCCTCCTCCCTTCCTCCTCTGCCACGACTACGAAGTCTGAGCTCGATCTTAAATCTCCTAACTCAGGTAACGATCAAGCCCTAATTTTTTTACCTATTATCTGTTATTTTTGTATAGGTTATTTGTTGTCCTTAGGGTTTCAAGCTAGACTAAGTTGCAATTTCCTCTTGGCTGAATTGAGCTTGTCAAAAAAAATTCCTCTTAGCTGACCAGTTTTAGGCGTTGCAATTTCTTTTTCTTTTTCATTTACATCTTGGCTGACCAGTTATCTGAATCATGTTTAATAGTGAATTAGTATTTCATATATCTGTGTGATCACAGTGCTTGTGAAATTTTCTGGGTTTGGAATGTTGAAGGCTGACTAGAATAATTTAACTGAAGCCTAAAATCATTCTGATTTTCAGATTTTCAAAAACAAGCAGTTGTTGTTTGGTTCGAATTAGAGAAATTTGATATACAGTGCATTTTTTATAGGTCAATTAAAATTTTTTATGAGAAATGGAAAACTTGGACACTGAAGCAAATGAATTAAACTTGGATGACGATAGTTCGATATATACTCCTCAAGTATCAGATGAGTTGAGGCCAAAAAAGGGGCAAGAATTTAACACAATAGATGATGTTGTAACATTCTACAATGCTTATGCTAAAGCAGCTGGGTTTAGTGTAAGGGCTTGGACTACTCAGAAAGAGCCGGGAAGTGGTGAAATAAAAAGGAAGGAGTATGTTTGTTTTAAACAAGGAAAATCTCCAAGAATCGCAGATGTTGGAAATAAAAGATGTCGAGGAAGCGTAGCTGAAGATTGTCATGCCAAAATTGCAGTTTTAAAATCAATCTCCAGAAAATACATTGTTACTATTTTTAAAGAGGAGCATAGTCATCCGCTATCAACCCTATCAAAGGTTCATCTTTTAAGGTCCCACCGTAACGTTTCAGCCGCAACAAAGTCTTTAACTAAACAGTTATCAATGGTGAATATACCTCAGCATCAACAATTCAGTTTTCTGGGAGTACAATCTGGAGGTATAGAAAATATTGGGTGCACACAAAGAGATTTGTATAATCATGAAAGGGATATACGGGCTGATTTGAAGGGGCATGATGGTCAAATGTTTTATGAGTATTTAAAACTAGAACAAGGAAAGAAAACCGCATTTACTTTTCAAATTGAGGCCGGTGAGGAACAAAAGATTACTCGTTGTTTTTGGTCTGATGCAAGTTCAAGGCGGGCTTACAATTTCTTCGGTGATGTTGTAATCTCTGATACTACTTATAACACTAATCGCTATGGCCTGATATTTGCACCAATAATGGGGGTTAACAATCATGGTCAAACAGTTGTTTTTGCTTGTGGATTTTTGAATCATGAGAGTGTTGATGATTTTGTATGGTTATTTAATAAATTTTTGGAAAGTATGCCTCGTGGTGCCCCGAAGATGATTATTACTGATCAAGACCCAGCTATGACAAAGGCATTCCCTCATGTTCTTCCAAATACTTTTCACAGGTATTATAGTTTGTATAGATTATTAAAAATATTTATATACATAGCCTTTCTTTTTAACACTTTATTTAATTCTTTTGACAGGTATTGTAGTTGGCATATATTAATGAAGTTTTCTGAGAAAATTGATGCTGTGAAGTATAGTATTTATAAAAGTGAGTTCTCGGCTTGCATTTGGAAATCAGAGACTCCTGAAGAATTTGATTTACAATGGGAAAGTTTGATTAAAAAAGTGGGTTAGAAGGAAACAAGTGGTTGCAAGACCAATATGAACTTCAGTCAAGATGGATTCCTGCATATGTTAATCACATTTTCTCAGCAGACATGTCAAGTAGCCAACGAGCAGAAAGTGGACATGCATTTTTCAAGAAATTTGTTTCGAAGAATAATTCATTGGTGGATTTTATGATACAGTTTGGCAGGGGACTAGTGCGCCAACGTCATGAGGAGTTGATGGCTGATCACAAAGACGTGATTGAGAAACCTAAACTTAGAATAAATCATGACTTTTTGGAGCAAATGGTTGATATTTACACTAATGAGATGTATTACAAGTTTGAGGCTGAAGTGTGTGACAGTTTTAACTACAAGTTGTAGTTTGTTAGGGAAACCGACAATCGCCGTGTGTATCGAATTCAAAGAAAGAAGCTTGCAACAAGCAAAGTCCGCGAAATCGTTTACGACAAGCAGTTGGATTTGGTTTCTTGTAGTTGTAAAAAGTTTGAAAGCGCCGGAATCGTATGTACTCACATTATCTCTTATTTGATGAAATTTGATGCTGAAATATTGCCCGATAAATACATCTTATTGAGGTGGACTAAGTCTGCAAAATCGGGGACAGTTCATGATGATAAAGGCATGCAGATAACCCTTGATAATCCTTATCTTTTAACGCGGAGTCAATTTATCCAATCATCTTTGGATTTAGTTGACAAGTCCCTCGTATGTGAAGAAACAAGGGAGATGTTTACCGATGGATTGCGTAGCATTAATGAGCAAATTGATCAATTTCTTAGTAGCCACATGGCTGTAATGAGCTTCACAGAGAAAAGTAATCCAATATGTAGTAAGATAATTACTGATGGTACTAGTGCTCATAGTTCTTGTAGTTATGAAAATAGTTTCAATGAACCCGATCAAGTGCGAGCAAAAGGGTGCGGCAAAAGGTTGAAAGGAGGAAAAGAGAAAGCAATGACTAGAGCCAAAAATAAAAAAGATAGACGTTGTCACGGGTGTGGTAAAGTAGGCCAATCACATGATAAGCGAAATTTTCCGGCACTCACAAATCCGTAAGTAATAATTCTTTTATTATTTATGTTGTCTTATTTTTCACATTCTAGTATCCTTCTTGATGTATATATGTATGGATATTTTAATATAATGTAGGTTTTCTACAGTCGGTGATACAAATTTGCAAGAGGGTAATGAGTCATCAAGTGAAGATGTGGATCTTTTTGAAGATTAAGAGGGTAATGGTTCTGTCTTATTTTTCACATTATAGTACATATTGAACGCATGAATGCACATCTGGATCTTTTTACAGCTACTAAGAAATAAAGGAGCTGAAAGTTACATGTACATCCATATATTAAAAAATCGACACTTGCATTATATGTTTCTTTTATGGTTAATCTTCTTGCTGGAGATAAGTATATGATGAAGAACCGATTCATACTAGAGCTTATATGTTTCTCAAACTGATTTCTGTTGTTTGAATCAGGAGCTTTTGAATCAGGAGCTTGAATCAGGAGCTTATGAATCAGGAGCTTTTGAATCAGGAGCTTGAATGAGGAGTGTGTTAACTAGGAGCTTGAATCAGGAGTGGTCTGATTATTGTCAACATTTGTGCGTTATTTGTACGTTATTTGTGTTTGCTTGGTGGTTATGTACAATGTACTTTGCTCATTCAGGGTTTTGTTGCGTGTTTGTGTAGCTGGGATCAACCCACATTTAACTACCTAGTTGTTTATGTTTGATTGCAATGTATTGTAATGTGTACTGATTTTTCTGTTGGGACTTGAGTTGTAAATATGCAAGTTTATGGTGTTGCTGATTTTTCTGCTGGGACTTGAGTTGTAAACATGCAAGTTTATGGTGTTGCTGATTTTTCTGCTGGGACTTGAGTTGTAAACATGCAAGTTTCTCATAGTCATTGTTTTGTCTAATATAAGAAGCCCTTTTAACTCAAGAGTTTATGGTGTTGCTGGTTTTGTTAACTGATATGAATTTCCATTTGTGCTGGCATCGTCTTGGACTAGATGTAATCTAAAGGACTGTTGTATGTTTCTATTTTGTTAAAGAAGTCCATTGTTTCATCGAAATCTTGCATTTTATCTGCTTAATCAAATATTTTTACTGAAGCTATATCAACATAAGCTTCTCTTTTCCAATTCACTGCAAGTGGGAAATTATTCAACAGCTAATTGCTAGTACTGATCAGATACAGGAACTGAGATCTATGACATTAGTTGAAAGCTCGATCACTGATTATAGAAACAAATGACTCTTTC
>BQKN01000099.1:443929-461961 GCA_022839385.1 Asparagus kiusianus
ATTTTGGATTTTGGTTTATCCACAAACAAAGTTTTTACAAGCATATAAATAAATATTTATATCCATACATGTTTGTTTTTATGTGGATAAGTTGGTTTGGTTTAATTTCATAGATATGAAACAAATATATATTCATATTCATACTCATATGTTTCATATGCTATTGTATTTGTAAAAATACTATATTCATTGTTTATGGACTTAATAACAATCATATACATCTTCTATTAAGTCTACAAAATCATTTTGTATTGTTTCAAAACATGGTTTAGCCAAAATGTCAAAATTCATATGTTTACATTTTCATATTTTGGACTATTTTGCAAAATGATGATAATTCTTATTTGGAAAGTCCTTTTTGAAAACCAGTTTTTGTAGCATGTGTATTATCATGTCTACAATCATTTACCAAAGTTTTATATTTTTCTGAATTTATTTGAATTTTTAAACAAGGTTTCAAAATCAGAAAAACACTTTCAAAACCTGTTTTGTTATATATCAGTTTGCGGTCGACCGCAACGGTCGACCGCGCTTGTGTCTTTTCCTGAGTGAGTAGCAGAAACTTTCACGGTCGACTATCACGATCGACCGTCAGCTCAAAAATTTCTACGGTCGACCGTCACGGTCGACCGCGTAAATCTTTGGAAGTTTTCTGAGTTTCAAAGCTAGCTCGCGGTTGACCGTGAGAATTTCACGGTCGACCGCTGATAGCCCAACGGCTATTTTTGGTACAGAATCGTATTCCTAATTTTCTGGGATTTTATTGTTTTGTTTGGGGTTTCGGCTGTTGGTTTCTATTCCTATATAAACCCCTCAAACCCTCTTCTACCAATAACAACAAAGGAGAAAGTTTTAAACAAGTTTAAGAGGGTTTTACAGTTTGTTTTAAGTTTGGTTTTTGTTTACAAAGGAGGAAGCTTACATTGTAAATTGAGGGATTCATTCTCAATCTTATTTATCCTCTCCTTTGTATTCATAGAGAAGTTTTCTAACTCTTTTCTCTAGCAATTTTATTATTGATTTTCATATTATTATTATTGCTAGTTTGCTATTTGAGTTAGATTTTATTTCACTCATTGTTTACACACACCCACATGAGCTTATTGTATTTTCATACATAGTATATTTGGGTTGGTGAGAGTTGTAACAATTGAGTGTGCGCTTTTATTATGTTCTCATCCATATTAGAGAACAATCATTTATTATATTGTGCTTATTGTGAGATTCACTTTGTAATACACTTGTACACCGAGAGAAGTGTGTGGCGAGAGTCGGGGATCGTCCCAAGAGGAGTGACGGCGGTTGACGAACCTAGGGAGAGGTTGTATCCGAGCACTTGAGGGAGATACATCTAGTTCAACACTTGAGAGGGTGTAGAGTGGGATTACAAAAGTGTGTTAGTTGTAGAGTTTTCGGTAAACTAGAAAACTGTATTGTGTGGTGTAAACATTGTTCGGGTAAACGTAGAAAACCTAGTTGTGATAGTGGAGATCTCCTCGAGGTGAGGAGTGGATACGTAGGTCATGGGGACCGAACTCCGTAATCATATCGTCTGTTTGTAATTGCATTGGCGCACTTATTTTTATGTTCATATCTTATATCGCCTTTGTATATTGCTTGTTGATTATATTGCTCACTATCTAGCTTAGATTGTTTACCCTTGTGTTAATTATATATCCTTGCATATATCTCATAGTATATCTCATTGCTAGGATATTTACCTTTGTTCATATTGCTTATTCTTGCTTGTAACATATTGTATATCTCTCTTGTAAGAATAATTTGTTAATTAGTTTTAATTGGCATAAAATCGAATTAGATTAGCATAAGACCCTAATCACCCCCCCCCCCTCTAGGGTGTAACACTAAATCTACAACCTTTCGACGGTACAGGATCACCGAACTAACACATCTACTACTTCAAGTCACAGACTGGAGATGTGGTAGCAAACGACGCTATCCTGACCCGTTTGTTCATTGGTACTCTTAAAGGGGTTGCCTTCGAGTGGTTTATGAAACTATTTGCTGGATCTATTCAGAAATGGGTAGATCTAGAAAGGCTTTTCTTGGCCAGATTCTTTGAAGATGACACAGAAGTTTCAGTCCCGACTCTTCTCGCCACCAAGTAGAGGAAAGGAGAGTCCATCAAGACTTATGTGGAAAGATTCCACAACATGGTATTATGATGCCTGTCAGGTATGACCCAATCAACCTTAGTTGAAACTTGCAGGCACAACTTACAGACCCAGCTCCTTGCTCAACTAGGGGTAGCGAAATGCCGCTCCTGGAGACAATTGGTTTCGCAAGGAGAACAAGACGAAGAAATTGTTGCTCGAGTCAAGGCTGAAGAAGTTACTCAACCCAAGCCACAACAGCAACACAATCAGAACAATGCTCCGCGCTTCAAGGGAAAGGAAACATTGGTTGTCGACACCAACACGTGCACGCCACCTGCGAAGTAAGGCAAAGCATCGAACCAACAAAGAGCACCCAAGCAATACTCGTTCAAAGAAGAGCATGTGGACACTTTGTTCCAACTACTTCGGAAGAATAATAAACTGCAACTCTCTGAGATCAGAAAACCAGATGAAGCAGGGAAGGTGGATGATCCCAATTACTGTCGTTATCATAAGTTCTTGGGACATCCTATCGGAAAATGCTATGTCTTCAAAGACATTCTACAAAATCTGGTGAATGCTAACGTGCTCACACTTAAGCCCGAACAAAAGACCGTATCCACTAATTTGATAGCGGTCCAATTTGGTGATTTCCCTCTAATAGCAGCTACAGACGGTGTTATCCCCATCCACAAAGGGGAAATGCACATGAAAAATACTGACATACATAATCAGAAAGACAGAGGGTTGGTACCCCTCACTACCTCAGAAGAGGAGATCATGTGGGTCCATCCTGATCTGGTTGAAGACCAACAGTGGATGAACACTTCGTCCAAAAAGAAAAGAGGCAAGGCTAAGTCATCCAATATGATTAGCCCCTCCGTAAATGAGAATGATGATCATCTCAAACCTCTTACGGACTCAGAGGAAGAAAGGATTGTTCTCGCAGCATATCTGGGAGGCAATCCTGGCACTCAGTCAGGAAAAACTTACTTAAAGGACTATGATCAGAATGCTTAAGAAGCAGAAGAACAACGCCAAGACACTGGGGGTTCTGTTCCTAAGAAGTCAGTTGACAAAAGGAAACCCGGTACAATAAGAATCTTCTTCAAGAAGTTAGGGAATCAAGTGCTCCTTTCCAGTTCAACGTTATGGCGCAATTAGCCAATATACCGGCTAGGATTATCCTATACGAGCTCCTGAGATTGTCCAAAACCACCAAAGAAGCTCTAATTGAAGCATTAAAAAATACGGAAAGCTTTATCACACAAGTCATCCCAATACCTGAAGCTTCTGAAGTTCAATCTTGTCTACAATGCCTACAAGCAACAAGAAGTCTACCATGCATATCATTCACCCAGGATGATATGCAGGTAAAACACAAGCATGATAGACCTTTGTACTACACAGGGTACATTGGGTCCTCGGAAATCAGTCGTGTTCAAGTTGACCAGGGCTCAGCACTCAGTATCATGCCTTACAGAGTCATGCAGGTCTTAGGGGTTCCCATGCATCGGTTGAACTCCACTCAGACCACTATCTTCGGTTCCAACGCTAACAACACTCGACCCCTAGGGAAGATCAAGCTTAGGTGTCAAATCGGAGATCTCAAGTCCAACGTGACGTGTTATATTATAGATGCAAACATGTCCTACAATTTATTGTTGGGACGACCATAGATTCATGCAAACCGTATTGTCCCGTACACCCTATATCAGGTCATGAAGTATGCCAATGATGAAGGAGAAGTTCAAACCCTGATTGCGAAAAAATACCCTTTTGGAGGAGTGGAAAACTTCCACACAGGTTTGGTCTTCTACTCAGAATCACAGGAGAAAGAAGATGTTGACAGTGGTAATGAAGCCGACGTTGAGCCAGGCCCTGAAGAAGATTGTCCATGGGAGTTGAATCTCAATGTAATAGGTCAAGTTGAGAACAATAATAATGTACCGAGCGAGGGCGAGTGGTGCATTAATGAAGATTTTATTTTGGCGTACTTGTCTGATGAATCCTCTAAAAATGAACAAACACAGAATGATCTCAATACAGATACTGACCCATGGCGCATATTATGTGCAGAGGCATCTCTCACATTGTCGATTAAGTCATCCTTTGCTTCAGATGAAGAAGTAGAAGATGCACAGAAGGCTTTCTTTAAAGTCCTATCCAAAAAGAAAGGACAGAAGCCGATCTATTTCGATAAAGTTAAACCTGAATTACTCAAACGAGGAAGTTCAGAAGAAGATAATGGGATTCCACAATTCCATTACCATGAGCCCCATTCTATACATCTGATAAAACGAATGAGATATAATTTTAATAAGAAACATGATTTGAACTTTGGGAAAGGAAGACGAACACCGATTCGAATGTCCCTCACTCCCGAAGGAAAATCTCCGAATTATTATCAGAAAACCAGAAGAGGTGTGAGTTTTGTCACAACTCCCTCCCTTTCAGAAAATGAAACCGGTAACTGTCTGTGTCAGGATCATTCATCTGGAACATCGTCATGGGAATCTGATATCAGTGTCGGACCCTTCTTTAAAAGTTTGACTGTGAACATGGTTTCAACTAGTCATCAAGATGAAGACGCAGGGGGTGATGAAGAGTTAATCAAATCAATCAATGATCTCTGGATCAAACGTCTTAACATCTTATGGGATATGCGCTTCGAACAGCGCGAACCACCTACTAAAGATAAAGTGATCCAGGTCAACATGGGAGATGAATCCGACCCTAAGCCTATCTTCATAAGTGAAATCCTATCATCATCCGAAAAAGAGAACATTATATCTCTCATCCGAGAGTATATAGATGTCTTCGCTTGGAATTATAAAGATATGCCTGGCCTTGACCCAAAAGTAGTCACACATCGTCTTAACATCGATCCGGATGCAAAACCCGTCAAACAACAACAACGCCGGTTCCGTCCAGAGATCATGGAAGCAATTGAGGCAGAAGTTATAAAGATTATAGACTCGGGTTTTGTCAGAAAGGAACAACACCCAGATTAGGTAGCTAACATTGTCCCAGTTCCCAAGAAGAACGGTAAGGTTCGGATATGCATCGACTTTCGTGACCTTAACGCGGCTTGTCCAAAAGATGTGTTTCCTCTTCCCATCACTGATGTCATGATTGACAATACTTGCAGATATGAAAGGATGTCTTTCATGGACGGATTCTCTGGATATAATCAAATCAAAATGTATCCTGAAGACGAAAAGCATATTGCGTTCAGAACACCATTGGGGGTATATTGCTACACAGTGATGCCCTTTGGCTTGAAAAATACAGGTACAACTTATTAACGTGCAATGAATACAACCTTTCATGAACACTTACGTAAGAAGATCGAATGCTACATTGACGACATAGCAGTGAAAAGTCAACACGAAGGTGATCATCTTACAGACCTGAAGACAATGTTCGATATCATGCGAGCACATCAGCTGAAGATGAACCCAACAAAATCATTCGTTGGGGTATCGAGCAGAAAATTCCTGGGATTTATCGTTACATCCAAGGGAATTTCTCTTGATCCAAAGAAAGTGTGTACTATCCAAGACATGCCGCCTTCGAAGAATCTCAAAAAACTCAGAGGTTTGCAAGGCAGGCTGGCTTACATCCGAAGATTCATATCAAATCTCTCAGGACGATGCCCACCTTTTTCCAAGTCATGAAAAAGGGAGTATCCTTCGTTTGGGATGAAGACTATCAAAAAGCATTTGCAGAGATTAAGAGATATCTCACTCAACCGCCGGTTCTCGTAGCCCCAATATCGAGAAAACCATTCCTGTTATATGTGAGGGCCATGGACCATTCTCTTAGAGCTTTATTAGCTCAAAACAACGATCAAGGCCAAGAGCAAGCCATCTACTACTTAAGCAGGACCATGATGGGAGCCAAACGTTGGTATAATCTGGTCGAGAAAGAATGTCTCGCTTTGGTATTCGTAGTCCAAAAGATGCGACATTACCTGGTAGGACAAACAATTCATATCATTTCTAAGGTAAATCATTTGAGAGTTCTGATGACGAAACCATCATCTCTAAATTACCGACTCGTAAAGTGGGCCATCCTCTTATCACAATACGACATACAATTTATGCCCTAAAAAGCAGTCAAGGGTCAAGCGTTGGCAGACTTCCTAGCTGATCACCCGGTGCCAGGGACATCTAAGTTGTATGAAGAATTTCCTGATGAAGTTGCCGAAGCTTGTATCACTCAAGAAGTTATGCAAGTGTGGAAATTATTCTTTGATGGTGCATCTAGAGCAAATCCTCATGGAGCAATTACCACGAGAGTAGGAGTAGTATTCATCTCTCCAAACGGTCACGTGATCCCAAGGGGATTTTCCCTACCGAACCCTACACCAATAATGTAGTCGAGTATAACGCTCTGCTATTAGGAATGCAATTTGCTAAAGAACTTAATATTCAACATCTCGAGGCTTACGGCGACTCTCAGCTCATCGTAAATCAGGTCCGAGGGGAATACGAAGTGCGTCATGAGGATCTGATCTCGTACTACTTCGCAGTGCTAAAGCAAGCCAAGAAGTTCGAAGGTTTCTTCATAGGATATGTTCCACGAGCTCAGAATGCTTATGCGGACGCTTAGCCTCATTAGCAACCTCACTAGCATTACCCCCAGGGGCTGAAACAACAATCCCTGTCACAGGACGAGAATTATATTACCCCAAGCTTCCTGCAGAAGATTGTTCAAACCAAGACACGACAGAAGAAGTCTGCGCAACCACAATGGAGCTTGAACCCAGGGATTGTCGATTCCCGTATATCGACTATGTCGTGTATGGAATTTTTCTCGATAATTTCAAGGACACGGCCGCTATCAAACGAAAGGCTCTTTGATTCTATTATGATGCAGTTTCTCAAACCCTGTATCGTAAATCACACGATGGAGTTTTGCTTTGATGCCTTTCTCGAAAGGAAACAAAGGAGGCTCTCAAGGAGGCTCATGACGGAATGTGCGGAGCTCATCAGCCTGGAGCTAAGTTGGAAGATCACCTCCGACGAATTGGCTATTATTGGCCAAAGATGTTCTCAGACGTAGTCGACTACGCCAAACGTTGTCACACATGTCAAATTCATGGAAACTTTATCCATCAAGCGCCAGGGAACTTACATACCACGTATGTGTCTTGGCCATTTGAAATGTGGGGTATGGATGTCGTGGGACCAATCTCGCCTTCGACTTCCAAAGGACACCGGTTCATTTTGGTTGTAACCGATTACTTCTCCAAATGGGCGGAGGCAGTCCCGCTAAAAGAAGTCAAGACCTCGAATGTGATTAAATTCATCTAACATCACATCATCTACCGTTTTGGGGTCCCGAGACGAATAATTCACGACAACGGGACATACTTTGTTAGCTTTGAATTTCAGAGATTTTTTGATAAGTTCAGAATCCAAAGTGTTGCATCTACGGCATATTATCCGCCAGCAAATGGTCTTGTAGAAGCTTTTAATAAAACCATTGTGAAGCTTCTCAAAAAGTTTGTTTCCAAGAGTCGATGTGATTGGGACGAAAGACTTAGCCAATGTTTGTAGGCCTACCGGACTACGGTGAGGACCCCTACGAAAGCTACGCCATTCTCTTTAGTATACGGTTGCGAAGTTGTGCTACCGTTAGAAATTCAGATCCCTTCCCTGAGAGTCGCCATCGCGACCGGAATGACAGAGGAAGAGAAACATCAACTGCACCTTTAGAAACTTGAAGCCTTAGATGACAAGTGACTTCAAGCTCAACAGCAGATCGAGTTGTATCAAGCCCGCATTTCTAAAGCCTATAACAAAAAGGTTAAAGAACGGACCTTCAAGAAAGGCAATTTAGTTTTGGCCAACAGACGACCCATGGTAATGACCCACAAAATCAAAGGGAAATTCAATCCTAAATGGGAAGGACCTTTTGTGATAGAGACAGTCTATTCCAATGGAGCCTACCGTCTCATCGATAAAAAAGGCAATAGACTCATGATGCCAATTAATGGGAAATTTCTCAAGAAATATTACCTGTAGATTACAAAGTCTCTTTTCACCAAACTTCCCCCCCAAGTAAGCCTAGCTGGGGGTTGCCTACTAGGAGTTCGTTTGAACAAAGAGTGGTAAATTGTTTCTCCTACTTTGTATGTCGTCAAGTTAACATTACACCTCTGACGATTGAAGTTGTCAAGAACTATTATAATAAAGAAAATTTTCCAAAATCTACCAGAAGATCGTCAGCTTAATCTAATTCAGTGGAAAAATCCTAACAACTTGGAATGCACGCCTAAGGTTGGAAGAAAAAGCGGCTAGCCTCCCCGAACGCAAGTCCTATAACTGCGTTTCAAGTCTCTTAGACGTAAGGCCCAACCCTACGTTTTTTGAAGGGAACAGACCCGCGTTGAATTCATTCAAACATAGAAGTTCAACCATAACAGGGGAATTTCCAAAGATTACTCTAACAATAGCAAAGAGGATCTCCAATCCAAAGTCAATACCACAACATTTCAGAAAAACACAGAAAATGCAAGGAAAAGACAAGCCATAGCAGTTCATTTCATGCAGATAATAAGTGTTTGAAGAAATAATGTAAAGTTATTACAAAACCAAAATAAAAATAAGAGTTACTGGGGCTTAAAATAAAGAGAAGCTTACAAGATAATCTTCTATTTTAGATACATTTTTTTCATGCTTCGCCAGCACCTCTTCTTCAGCCTTCTTGCGAAGTTGGACATCAGAAGCCGCGGCAGCAACAGAAGTTTCTTGTTGCAGCGCTTGAATGGCCACTTTTTCTTCTTAGACCCTTGCCTCGAGAGTAGCATCCCCAAGGTTGAACTCTTCTGGGGTTATTTCCCCTGCAACAAGTCTGGCCCTAGCTCGGCGACGCTGTTTCTGCAAGCTCCAGATGATGGCCTTCCTCTCCGAGATATTAAAAGCTTGGACTCTGGCAGCAACCCTCTTTTTCATCCTAGCATTACTGATGGCCCATTGTATCTTAGGCCCCAAATATGTATGCTTCAGCTCCTCCAAAAAATGAATGGCACCTGAGAAGCGGTGGATCTTCTCAGCACAACGTCGAGCATGGTAGAGGTCGACTTAAGCAAGATTATTCATCCCCTCCTCGATAGAAGCTTGAAATTCAGGAAAGGAGCCCTAGCCATGCATCACGATGGAGAAGGCTTGCTTCACCTGATTCTCCAGGTGCATAAGGAGGAAGAGAGTACAATCAAGTGCCAGATAAGAAGCCTCATCAGTCACCTGCTCGAAACCCTCGTTTGGGAGAATCATGGAGATTGGTGGAATGAAAGGGGCATAGCCCTAATCATAGGATATGAGGGGCTCAGAAGTAGAAGCCCCACCTTGCAACAAAACAAATAAAAGCAAAGTCAATAAAATAGATGAATTCAAACGTAGGAGTCCAGACATGTGTCAAGATCAACTTGAACGCAAGGGATCTAGACCCGCGTTGAATCATTATGAACGCAATGAATTAAAATTGCGTTACGAGCTTTCAAGTATGTCGAAACGAGGGGATCGACCCTTGATTCTTCAATGAATGCAGAAGTTTCTTTTGCACTCAAAATTAAGGGATCGACCCTTCGTTTTGTCAATGAACACAGAAGTTTCATTCTGTGCTTGAGATGAAGGAGATGAACAGTATTCGTCATCGTCAACCAGAACCCATTTAAGGGATTTAAAGAAAACTTATAAAAAAGGATGCTAAACGGAAAAGACAGCACGGCTTACCTTGATGACCAGGCATCGATGAGGGAGGCATCGACGTCGGTTCGGAGGCGGACCCGAAAGCATTCTCCGACGACGACATGGTGTGCGTCGCCTTTTCGTCTCCTCTCGAACAAGATTTCTTGAAGGCCATGGCCGGGGATGATGCGAAACAGTCGAAGAGTTTTGGAATTAACGAGAAGAAACTTGTTTCTGAGTTCAAGACAGAAGTTTAAGCGTTTGAGGCTCTTGACAAGACCAATCAGGTCTATTTATAGATAATCAATGTGGATGATATGGAGTTCTGAGACTCCCACCAAGTGTGGTCTCTTCATCATCATTATAGTCATTTAGACTTCTGATAAGATGCGAGAAAATATCCTACGTTTAAAAGATATGTAGGCAAAGCCAAACGCAATAATCTGGAGATGCGTTCAAATACCTAACGTTGTTCTAGACATACGCAGCTCAATTTCAATAAAGGCTTAACCTTGGGTTCAAAGACCCAAACGCAGGGGGTACCTCTACCCTTGCGTTCTCAAAATATGATGCTGAATCTCTATGGCCACGTAGTGCATCCTTCTAAAACCAAATCACTCGACAAATCCTTTTTTAATTTTGTCAAGATAGCATCATACTTCCGATGACTTTCATTGTCACGGAGTTTGAATTCTGCCTATATCACTCCGTAATGTAATAATAACTCTTTTGTCGAAACCAACTTATCGACTCTCGTTAACAGAGCGATAGGTCCTCAAAGTTGCTCCGATCGCAACACTTTCAACTTATCAACTCTCGTTAACAGAGCGATAGGTCCTCAAAGTTGCTCCGATCGCAAGACTTTTAACTTATCGACTCTCATCAATAGAGCGATAGGTCCTTAAAGTTGCTCCGATCGTAACATTTTCAACTTATCGACTCTCGTTAACAGAGCGATAGGTCCTCAAAGTTGCTCTGATTTCAACATTTTTAACTTATCGACTCTCTTCAACAGAGCGATAGGTTCTTAAAGTTACTCCGATCGCAACACTTTCAACTTATCGATTCTCATTAACAGAGCGATAGGTCCTCAAAGTTGCTCCGATCGCAATATTTTTAACTTATCAACTCTCATCAACAGAGCGATAGGTCCTCAAAGTTGCTCCGAACGTAATATTTTCAACTTATCGACTCTCGTCAACAGAGCGATAAGTCCTCAAAGTTACTCCGATCGTAACACTTTCGACTTATCGACTCTCGTCAACAGAGCGATAGGTCCTCAAAGTTGCTCCGATCGCAATACTTTCAACCTGTCGACTCTCGCCAATAGAGCGACAGGACCACAAAACTCGTCACGTTAATATTACACTTCTGGCACTTATAAGTTTCTTCCCGTATTTAAGGCAAAAGAATAATGCGAGAGGAATAAACAATCACTGCTATGATGTCAAAACGGTATTTCATGGTTCCATGTCAGAATATGATATGCAAAAGAAACAATGAAAAACCAAAACAGCACTACTTTTATTCAAAGGAAAACAAAGCAACAAGAAGATAAGTGTTGTTCCTACCAAAGGAATGATACAAAAATAGGCTCATCAATTCATCAAACTGAATGAGGCAAGCTGGGACTTAATGTCAGAAAGTTTCTCTTCATGGTCAGCTCGCGCCAGCATCTTAGCCCGTTTCCGAAGCTCGTCCTCGCTAGATAACATGGCAGGGATCTCCTTTTTAGCCTCTTCAAGAGTACTAGCTTCTGTACGATAATCTACTACAGAGGTTGCATTTTTGACGTTGAGCTTAGTGACAATAGCTTCTTCTTGTTTGAATTGAGCCTTCAACCTAGCCAACTCTACTTCAGTGGTAATGATCTTCTCTCGTAAATTCTCTAAAGAAGTATTTGAGAGTGCTAGCTCAGCTTGTTTTTGAGCATGCAGCTTCTACAGATGTTCCACCTGAACTTCTTTCGCAGCTATATGACGCTGAGCTGCTTCATACTTATTAGCTTCTTCGGCCTGGATGTCCTTAAGCGTCGACGTGATCTACACTTTGATGTCAGCATGACCTAAGGCCTCTAAGAACCTTAGTTGTGCCTCTAAGCGTAGAATGGCTTCCGAGCAACGCTCAACTATCGGAATATCCCCCACGAACTTGAGATTTTTCAAATTATTTGTGAGCATAGGCTTGAAGGTTTCAAAAGTATCTCGACCGGCCAACACAACCTCAATCACTTTCTTTGTTAGACTCTCTAAATAGTCAAGAGAAATCTTGAGAAAATCCGGCATGTCCGTGGGACTCGAAGCAGCAATGGGAGACGGTACGGAAACTTCCAAAGATGTAGAGCCAAGTAAAAGACCAGCAGGCGATTTCAGCGCAGTGGCCTGAGAGGGAATGTCGACATCCAATTGAGATGGACTCGATTGGAGAGCTGTAAGTTCCCCCATTTTGGATGATCTTGGCACGTCTACAACCTCTGTCGGGGCCAAAGAAATCGTTAATAAAGTCATCGGTGGGAGAGTTGCCATTGAGAGCTCCAAGCAAGGTGACTCTGATACCTGAGTTGGTGGTGGTACAAGCTGTTGCGTCGGAGGAGGAACGACAATGGCCTCCTCATGTATCATAAGATCTGTACGAGAAAACGGTTTAAATGCAGAACAAAAATGAGTCGTGATTCAGAACGAATAACGTTTACCAGTGAGAGGCAGAGGAATATAGGCTGATGCCTTGTCAGAAGAATGTGGTGGTGGGATATCCTACTCATTGGGATCATCGCTGTCATCACCCAAGTTATCATTGTTCTCATTACTTTCACTTTGGTCGCCACCATCATCTGTGTCATTCTCACCATCGTTATGAGATGAAGGTTCATAATCCATAGGCTCCTCCTCGTCTATGGGCAGAAATGCTGGCGGATTTTTGGTGATGATAGGTTTTGATATGACTCCAGTAGTAGGGCTGGGTTGTGTGTCTCCTACAGGTGGCAATAACGCAGAAGCAGAAGGAGATTTGTCCGCTGCTAAGTCTTGCTGGGCAGTCACTATAGGATCTTAGACCGGAAGTCTATCTTCTTCAACATGAGGAGCAGTAGAGGTAGTATCATGAAGTACGTTTTCATGGGCAAATTCTGCGCCCCCTACAAACGATTTATCTCCACGCTCTTCTTCATTCAGTGAACGAGCAGAAGAAATGGGACCTCCTAAAGCGGGACCAATTGTGGGGAGACCAGGCTAAGGTGAGAGTCCCATAGCAGTAGACTCTTGTTCTTCCTCTTCTGCATGCCATGCTTTCCGAGCATCTGACATAAGCTTAGAAGCAGGAGGCTCGAGCGCTAACTTTTGTCGAGCTCGTTTATCATACTTGGCTTCTTCAGTCAGGTCAAGTGCTCTTTTTCCAGTAGCACTTTTACTCCGAGTCTTGACTCTCGAAGGTTCCACCTCATGAGTATCGGGTATCCTAATCTCTTCCTGAACTCCCTCCGGTGATTGTCGCCATTCGTCTTCAGTAATCGCCTCTTCATATGATAAGTATTCATTAACCCCCTGGCACGGGACTTTTTGGCACTCCTCTTTGAAGCATACCATTTGCGAATGGCCTTCAAGTAGGGAGTATTCATGTGGTAGGCTAAAATTTGAGAAGTAGTCTGGTACCACGTACAAAAGCTTAAAGAAGTACGAACGTTGGGTATCTTATGTGGCAGTTGGAATTTTGCTTTAGTACAGTTTGCCACCAAATAATACTAAGCCCTTGCTCCTTCATACACATTCCCTGTGTACGCAAGGGTGGGGTTTGGATTGCCGATGTAAATTTGATCATAGCCAAATTGCCCAGAAAAGCAATAAGGTTGATATGGTTCAATAAGGCATTTCCTTCCTTGTTGAAAAATAAGATTGCCTGAGCAAATATTTATGAGCCACCAGAAGGCGCCTCTACTAAGTGTAGTAAAAGAGTTCTGCCCCGGAGTGTCTTGATAGATCTCTCCATACGCACCGCTCTCGAAAACAGGAAATTTGCAAGCGATCTCGTAATTATAATCCCGCCTAAATATTTCGCGGAATTTGACGACCCATCGAGCGGTCTCCAATTATTGGACGAGAGGAGCCGAAGTATCGTTCGATTCAGGGGTCGACATTATCGAAGGACAGTGTAACACAAACCAGGATACCAAATAAACATATGGCATCAGCACCCGAGGGGTTGGGGTTTGAATGATTGTTTTCCCATCTGATTCTAATTTCTTGACGGTAATAAACTCAGAGGCTAGTTCCCGTAGACCACTCTGCAAGCAGCGTACCATGGCCGAAAGGAGATTTAGAGGTCGTACATGAGCCAGGAGAACAGTTGGGTATAATACTTCTACTGTAATAGCGTCTACCAGCCTAGTGGGTACCACACAACGTTTCAACCAAAGAGTAAGGAAACCAGCAAACAAAGCCATGTTGGAGATTCGGATTTCTGCCTGATAATGGAAACTTTCGAATGTGGTGAAAGCAGGAAGGACGTCTTCCTCTACCTCGCAAGTATAGTGGGAGGTTGCATCATTGATATGCTCATTGATTTCCTCAAGAGTACTGGCAGCTAAGCGAGTCACCTCAGTGTCTTTGTCCCACAGATTTCAGAAAATATACTATACCCATTGTCCTTGTTTCACACCACTGGCTCTTTTCCCGGTAGTTTGTGCACATATCTTGAAGTGACACATCAATTCCCAGTAAGTGTCATAGATTTCTGGGGCATCATGTTTCAGAATCTCTAATTCCCTATTTCCGGGAACAAACTCCTCATAAGGCATTTCTCCAAAAGACAATCCGTAGATCTCAAACATCTCATGAAGAGTGAAGCCTAATTCACCAGCAGGTGTGAAAAAGGTACCGGTGTGAGGATTATAAAATTCCAGCATAGTAAAAAGTCCGCTATAATTTGGAGAAATCCCATATCGAGTAGCTATTATTAGAGTTCTCAACTCTGAAATCCTCAAAGGTTCTTCTATCTCCTCTAAGACAAAATTTATCATCCAGGCCCACCAGTCTGTCTCACTTGAATTTACCCATGTTGGACCCCTGAAATCTTGAGCGGGGAATTCTTCCTTGACGGAGATAAATTTTCTAATGAAAACCTCCGCCAGGTTAGCAGATTCATCGATAGAATTTTCCTTTTTGAATGAACCCGGCTTCAAGGCCACAAAATGATTAAAACCGACCGGATGAGTGCCCCGAGGAGTGATGTGCCTAGTAGCAACGCCTCCTTGGTCCTGAACGAGTTCCTAATCCATTGATCGTGGGATAGAAGCGCACTGATAATAAGAAATCGACCACATTCGCTCTAAGTTGGGAAGGAAAAGGCGACGGTTGTTGACGGCCCTCAGCCATTTGTAGTTTCCCCCAAACATCCGCTTAGGGTCCATTTTAACAAAATCCCCAAAAAGGAAGGACGGTTTCTTTAAAATCTCACGTTCTGCGGTTTCAAATTTAGCATCCATAACCAAGGACCTGAGAGTCTCGGGGAAAGCTTGAGTGATGAGTTTTGCCCGCTCTTTGTTGGTGTCCTGGAATATTGGATACTCTAAGTGAAAGCTGAAGATTGTATTTTTCTCCGCACCTCCCGCCTGACCGAAGTAGTGGTTGAAAGAAAGAGGCTCATTGGAGTAGCACACTACAAATGGAAAAGATAATCAGTCAGTTTAATGAAGGAGTCTAACTCAAGAACGCAAGGTCCAGACCCACGTCCAAAATTCTAAACGCAAGGTCCAGACCCGCGTCCAAATTCCTAAACGCAGGGTCCATACCTGCATCCAGAACATTAAACGCAGGGTTCCGACTCGCATTCAAAATTTGAAACGCAGGGTCTGAACCTACATTGAAATATCGTGAACGACAGAGTTAACAATGCGTTCTAAATCGAGAAACACTGAGAATTATCTCTATGTTTTAATGGCGGAATGCGGACTACTAGTCAAAGATTGAGGATAAGGAATCCATCAAAACAACTCATGATTACCTAAACCTACCATTAATTTAAGAAACCTGAGACGACAGTGCGGCGGTTTGAACATCCCCGGAGGTTTTAGCCGAAGGAGCACCCTGAGCTTGGGCGATCTTCGATTTAGAAGCAATTTTCTTCTTGGGAGCTATTCTAATCGTGGCGAAGAAGATATAGAATGGTTGATGAAGGATTTAAGAACGAATTTTTCCTTCGTTGAAGCGCCGGAGAAGATGAACAGGAACCCTGTTAAGTGGTCAACAGAAGAGCAAGAAAGAGAAAAGTCGAATAACCTTTTGATTTGACCCCAACGATTCGTTTATATACAGTTGTAGCGGTCAAATCAATGCGACATTCTAGGTAAAAGAAAATCTCACCCGAAACGTGATTTTTGCATTTTCAAATAAGTGGTTTCAATCTCCAAAACGCACCCTCACATTCTGATAAATCAAACGCATGATTTAGCCATGCGTTTTGGTGCTCGGACTCAGTCGTTCGCGCAACTCACCCTTTCGAATGGCTTAACATTCCAACTAAGAATAATGACGATATTGTTGAAATCATCACCCCAGTTGTGATGATCAAGAAAGGAGACAAAGTGGATTCCTATGAGGTTGTCCTCTTACCAAACTTGGATAAAATCCTTCTCGACCATGACAATGGATCTGTCTTCAGCCAAAAGGTGTTTAACTTCATTGAAGAAGACCTCGTTGACAAGTTTGTAGTGGGTGTTTCTACAATAAGCTTCATTATTACGCCCGCAGCCATGCGTGGAGTGTTCATTAATTCCTACAAGAATTTTCTGGACAACTGAATACATCTTATTGCAGATTGAGTAGAGTATCTCAAGGATCCAAACAAAATCCAAAAATACACCTCATCGCAGATTGAGTGGAGTATCTCAAGGACCTGTACGAAACCCGAAGAATACACCTAATCACAGATGGAGTAGAGTATCTTAAGGATCCAGAAAAGATCGTTATCATCTTCATCACAATGGGCTTTAGCTTGTTTGACTAAGTTCATTGTCATCAAGGCACAAAAGTTACCTTATTTAGTTTAAGGAAGTTGAATTACTACGTTCCGACAACCAGGTTCGCGATGTCTTCGAATCAGACAGAGTGAATGATCAAGCAACAATATTTTGGGATCCAAAGTATTCCGAAAATTTATCCCAATCAACCGTGAACTTTTGAAAACTTTGGAGGGGGTCTATAGGCTATCTAAAAATCACAATAGATAGTTAACCCCTATCAGACTTCAACCGACAGTTTTGACTAAGAAGGTAACAATCAGACGATTTTCTTATTAACAAAGGAAGGCTACAATTAGAGGATTCTCATATGGATCAAGAAGAGATTATAAGACAACGATTTCTTCAAACCAAGATGCAGAATTCATCCTTGCAGCTGAAACACAAGTAATTTCTAAAGTCAACGCAATCGCTACATCCTCAGCTATTTCACAGCTCCATATCGCTGCAAACGCAGCTCCATATCGCTGCAAACGCAGCTCCATATCGCTACAAAACACGACTTCGGATACTGCGTTTGGACGAAGGATCATACCCAGAACGCAAGTCAAGACTTTGACTCGTTCAAACGCAATCCATACGGTTTTAAAGAAAACCGCTGCTTGCCCACGATCCGGGGAGTGGTTTAAGTAGGTTGTTATACCTGATTGATGGGGCGACTAAACCCTCATTTAGGCACGAATTATGGGGGTAGTTACACCCCTAATATCTTTATAAATATCAACAAACTCAACAGAGTTCGAGATCAGATTTTAGGAGGATCTAGAGGATCGGATTTCCAGGACCTGAGAGAAATTCTTTCGGCTGGAGTTTTCGGGAGATTGATTTTCCAAGAGTCAAGATCAGGGGCTAGGCTTGGAAAGCATTCTTCAGCAATCAAGAATTCAAACACCTGGCATATTAACCGATCATTCGGTTTCAACAACTCTATTTAACAGAATTCTAACTCATTCTGAGTTACAAAAACTCATTAAGAAATCTTAATCAAACTCATCACATAAATCAGTTGTTCTAGTGAATTGAGACATTCGGATCGTTAACGGAGAGCAAATTCGATGCGAGCATTCGAAGGAGGCACTCCATCACTACCGTGAAGAACCCAGAATTAAACAAAGGAGAGAATCCAGATCATTCTCCTCTCTTTTGTAATCGGAATTTAAATTGTAATTAAGATCGAGAGAATACAAATTAAATTTCTTTTATTTT
>BQKN01000099.1:476961-489923 GCA_022839385.1 Asparagus kiusianus
GTTATTTTGTAGTACTTCCTTCTTATTTTGTCGGACTATGTATTTTCTTATTTTAGTTGAACTGTTTGTAATAAGGGCATGATTGACCCAAACCTTGTGTCTCGGATGATATTTCAGTTATGATATGTATATTTTCTGTCTGTGTTGTTTATTATATTCTCGCTACTGTGATCAGGGACCTGTGCCTTTGCATTGTATTGTTTCCAGACGCTTAGCGTATTAGGTTGAGAAGAAAAGAAAAAAAATAACAGTGTATATTTCTTCTCAATCTAATACGTCGCGGGCTTGTTCGCGTTCTGATTCCCGGTATTTTGGGAAGCGGGGCGTGACAGGTTTTAGTGGTGGCCCATGCAGGTCAAGGTCCCGGTCACGATCCCGATTTCCTACCAGTGAGAATATAATGAATAATTTTGACGCATATCATATTTCATCCGTAAGACTATACTTAGCCCTTATCCTAGTATCTTGACCAATCTTGTTTCCGTCCCTACCTTACCCAATTTTGATTTTGATCTTGACTTGATTTTTCTTGCAATAATTTTGATCCTCGTTACCTTCCCTTCAGAACCATGGTGGGTACACGTAGCAATGGTAACCCGTCCAGTAGTGATGTCCCTCCGCCCGAAGTGGACCCACGCCGACTTTTGGCAATGATTTAGGGACTGGCGACGAATCAACAGCATTTGGCTGGGCACTTGCAGCGGGAGCCTCACCAGCCTCCCCCTCGTACAGAACCTGGTGTTAGAGAGTTCCGATATATGCGACCTCCTTCTTTTTTCGGTGCTGAAGGACCTCTAGCAGCAGAAGAGTTCCTGAAGGTTACCGAGACTATCCTTACGGTGACCCGCATTGCTCCTGCAAAGTGGGTGGACCTTATGGATGTCCAGCTCACAGATACGGCTCGAATCTGGTGGGCTGCTGAGAAGACACACCTAGAGAGGCCGATTCTGTGGGAAACATTTACGGATCGCTTCAATAGGAAGTACTTTCCTCAGTCGGCCCGAGATGAGCTTCTGCGTAAATTTGTCGAGCTCAAGCAAGGGGGTCGACCAGTCGACGAGTACGAGGCCGAGTTTTCTTCTTTGAGCCGATATGCTCCCCACTTGGTTACAGACCCCACTATCAAGAAGCACCAGTTCCAGAAAGGTCTAGATAAGTATATCAGGTTGGCTCTGGCTGGTAGAGCACTTACGACTCACGACGCCGTATTGGATGCAGCATACGAGATTGAAAGCGTGCAGAAGGAACCAGAAGATTCACACTTGATTCAGAGTAAGACACCAGCAGCTCCGACCCGGAATGTCAAGCGTCCCCCTCCGAGGCAGCAGCAGCAGACTCTTCAGAGGCAGCAGCATTCTCAACGTCAGCCATTTCAGCAGGCTCACCCTTATCAGCGCCCTGGAGTGCAATCTCATGGCCAGTCTTCAGTGAGATGTGCTTATTGTGGCTATTCCGGGCATACTCAGCAGGAATGCCGCAAACGCCTATGTTTGTGCTATACTTGTGGGTCCTCCGATCACATCAGTCCGAACTGTCCGCAACGACAGCAGGCTCGTTTGCCCCCACCTCCAGTTCGAGCAGCTCTTCCCTCTCCACCTTGACCTGCACCAGCAGCACAGCCTTAGCACAGATTCTATCCTCGAACTGGACCTCTCCCTCCATAGCAGCAGCTTTATCAGGAAGCACAAGGGCAGCAACCTTCACGTCAAACATTCATGATGTCAGCTATGGAAGCTGAGGCGAACGATCAGGTTATCACTGGTAAGAATCGTTCATTCTTAGTTTTACTTGCATATGAATTTTTCCTTATTTAGCATTACCTGAAGATAGCATGATAGGAATTGTTATGAGTACTAAGTTTAGTCGCATTTACCTCCTCCTGTAATAGGCAAGGTCCTTGTTTCCTCCGTTCCGGCTTTATCACTCTTTGATTCTGGGGCTTCCCATTGTTTCTTATCTCGTCGATTTGCGACCGCCCACTGTCTTCCTGTAACTCCTCTGACCACAGGCTGGGATATCAATACTGGCAGTGGTGTCTTAGTAGCATCCAGTGGTTATGAATCATGCGCTGTAGTCATCTGCGGGAGAGAGCTCTTTGCAGATTTCCTGGTGATTGATCTGCCGAGTTTCGATGCAGTATTTGGAATGGATTGGTTGGGGTCATTCTTTGCCACCATTGATTGTCACCGTCGGAGTGTGGTATTTGAGATACCGGATCACCCGAGGTTTGAATTCCTCAGTGGTAGCACATCGGCCGGACCGGTAGAGTACAGAACTAGACCGAAGAAGGCGATGTTTGCTGCCATGCAGGTGGAATCCGAGAAGCCAATTGTAGTTCGGGAATTTAAAGATGTGTTTCCCGATGACATTTACGGGTTGCCACCGGATCGAGCAATTGAGTTTTCCATAGAATTGAAGCCTGGAACTGCTCCGATTTCCAAAACCCCTTATCGTATGCCTCCGGCTGAGTTGACCGAGCTTCGGACTCAGTTGGATGATCTTATGCAGAGAGGCTTGATACGACCCAGTGTATCAGCCTGGGGAGCACCTGTGTTGCTTGTGGGAAAGAAGGATGGATCCAAGCGAATGTGCATCGACTACCGGGAGTTGAATGCTGTGACAGTGAAGAATAAATACCCTCTTCCCCGTATTGATGATATCTTTGACCAATTAGGGGGATCGAGAGTATTTTATAAGTTGGATCTGCGGAGTGTATATCATCAAGTGAAGGTCAAGGACTCTGATGTTCCCAAAACTGCGTTCCGAACGAGATATGGACATTATGAATTCTTAGTGATGCCGTTTGGTGTGACTAATGCACCGGCGACATTCATGAACCTGATGAATCTGGTATTCTATGATGTGCTGGACAAGTTTGTAGAGGTCTTTATTGATGATATCTTGGTGTACTCTAAGAGTGAGGCGGAACATGCAGAGTATTTGCGGTACGTGTTGAAGACCTTGAGAGAGCATCAGCTATTTGCCAAGTATAGCAAGTGCTAGTTTTGGCTAGATCGTATAGCGTTTCTAGGACACGTGGTGTCAGGAGACGGCATATCAGTGGATCCGAAGAAGGTATCTGCAGTGAAGGATTGGCCTACCCCTAAGTCGGTGTCAGATATTAAGAGCTTCTTGGGATTAGCTGGTTACTACCGTCGCTTCATCAGAGATTTTTCAAAAATTGCGGAGCCGATGACACGACTTACGAGGAAGGATATTAAGTTTGTCTGGTCCGACGCTTGTGAGTAGGCGTTTGAGGAGTTAAAGTCTCGATTGATTTCGACCCCAGTTTTGACAATACCGGATAAGAGCGGGAACTTTGAGGTGTTTTGCGACGCATCAGGTAGAGGATTGGGATGCGTTCTTCAGCAAGATGGTCATGTGGTAGCGTATGCTTCTCGTCAGTTGAAGAAGCATGAGCAGAATTACCCTACCCATGACCTGGAGTTGGCAGCTGTGATTTTTGCTCTTAAGCTTTGGAGACATTATTTGTTGGGAGAACAAGTGAAAGTGTTTACGGATCACAAGAGCTTGAAGTATATATTTACTCAGAAGGAGCTCAACATGAGGCAACGAAGATGGATAGAACTGATGGCGGATTACGACATTGATCTTCAGTATCACCCTGGTAAGGTCAATGTGGTACCAGATGCTTTGAGTCGTTTGCCGGCAATCATGACCCTCACAGCTCAGTGGAGACTTCAGCAAGAAGTGAGAGATATGAATATAGAAGTTCTACTTCCAGGAGTCACCGCTTCCTTGATGAATCTTCAAATTCAATCGACATTGGTCGAGCGAATCAAAGCTGCACAATCAGGTGACTCATTTCTTCAGAAGTGCAGAGAGTTAGCATCGACTGATCTTCAGTCGGAATTTGTTGTTCATGAGGACGGATCCTTACGATTTGGGAGTCGTATCTGCGTACCAGAAGGAGATATTCGAGAAGAATTATTACGGGAAGCTCACAGCTCACCGTACTCTATTCACCCTGGAGGTACGAAGATGTACAAGGATCTAAAACTAAACTTTTGGTGGCGTGGTATGAAGAGAGATGTGGCTCGTAGTGTGGCGAAGTGCCTTGTATGTCAGCAGGTGAAGGCAGAGCATCAGCGCATCGCAGGTCTTTTGCAGCCATTGCCTATTCCGGAATGGAAGTGGCAACATGTTACCATGGACTTCGTTAGTAGCTTACCTCGGAGCACTAGACAGAATGATGCTATTTGGGTGATCGTAGATCGATTAACCAAATCGGCTCACTTTATTCCATTCCGAGTAGGACAGTCAACAGAACATCTTGCTCAGAGATACATGGAGGAGATCGTACGATTGCACGGAGTTCCAGTATGCATCGTTTCAGATCGTGATACCCGATTTACTTCAGAATTCTGGAAGAGTTTGCAGGCGAGTCTTGGGACCAATCTCAGTTTCAGCACAGCTTATCATCCTCAGACCGATGGGCAATCGGAAAGGACCATTCATATTTTAGAGGATATGCTTAGAGCATGTATGCTTGACTTTCACGGGTCGTGGGAAGATCACTTGCATTTGGTGGAGTTTTCATACAACAATAGCTTCTAGGCTAGCATTGGAATGGCTCCTTTCGCAGCATTATATGGGAGAAAGTGTCGCTCTCCTTTGAGTTGGGACGATATTGGTGAACGAGAGATTTTTGGGCCGGAGTTGATTGACAAGTCAGTTGATGCTGTCAGAATCATTCGGGAATGACTTCGCATAGCACAAGACCGATTCAAGCATTGGGCGGATGCGAAACATCGACATTTGGAGTTTCAGCCAGGAGACCATGTGTTCCTAAAGATTTCCCCCAATCGAGGTAACATTCGCTTTGGAAGGCGTGGGAAGTTGAGTCCACGATATGTGGGACCTTTCGACGTATTAGAGAGAGTTGGAGAAGTGGCGTATCGACTTGCATTACCACGCGCATTGGCTGGAGTGCATGACGTATTCCACATTTCTCAGTTGCGGAGATATGTCAGAGATCCGAGTCATATCGTAGATTTCTCGGAGATTGAGGTGCGACCTGATTTGACATATGAGAAACAACCCGTGGCGATTCTGGACCAAAGACAGAAGACTCTCCGGAACAAGACCGTCACGCTCGTTCGTGCGATGTGGCACCCAGATTCTCCTAGCGAGTCGACTTGGGAGACTGAGTCTGAAATGAGACAACGATACCCCTCATCTGTTTCCTGAATCTTAGTTGTCACATCTTGTACTTTACCCTGTATTGTTCTTGTCTTACTTTCTCCCTGCTTATGAAAATGCAGTTATTTGAATCATTCTCTATAGGTGTTGAGTTGAGTATCCCTTTTTCATATCTATGTCCTTGGGTTCTTTATACATCACCATTATTTTAATTCCGAGGACGGAATTTATTTTAAGGGGGGTAAGAATGTAATGACTGTAAAATTTTAATATTAGTTAAAATAAATTTTTGGTATTTTAAAATATTTAATTATGATTTTTAAAAGAGTATTTGTATTTTTCTTGATTTTCTAGAATTTCTATATTTAAAAATCTGGTTATATAGTTATTTAAATGGTTTTGATATTTATAAATTAATTTAGTGCAATGAAAATTTCTGGAATTTATCTGTTGAGTTACTAATACTATTACGTAATATTTTAAATAATACACCGTATTATTATTACTATTATGTAATAATTCTTATATTATGTTAATTACGTATTATTTGTATATATTATTGTATTATTATAATTATTACGTATCAGCTGTCGTATTAGCATAACTGATACGTTTTATCGTGTAGATAATTGTCACATAATTATTTGATTTTAGATGTAAGTAATTATATTTTTTATTATTAATTATTTCCGTTTAATTATACAATATGGGTATATTTCGACAGTTTCGTATCAATTATTATAATAGCATAACATGTACGTTTTTATTTGTAGATAATTATTTTGTAATTAGTTTAATTTTTAAGTACCCGAAATTATTTATTTTAATTATTTTTGTTTAAATACCTGAACCTATTTGAAAATATCCCAAGCTTTTGCTTCCCGCGTCAAACCCCCATCGGCTACCCCTAACAACCACGTTCTTTCCCTCCTCTTTTTTCCAAAAAAACGGCTCCACGCGCATCACATTCATTATTTTATTTTATTTTTTTCATTTTTTTATTCATTTTCCCCTATTTAAGCCTAGCTCACTCACATCTCTCTCGTACTCATTCTCTCTTTCTTTCTCTCTCTCTCTCGCTGTCAAGCTCGAGCTCGAGCTCCATCCCCGCCGCTGCCCTCTCCGACCACTGCCGCCAGCCCTAGCGCCGCTCACCCTCGCCGCCGCAGCCCTCGCCATCTGCACCCCAGCTCCAGCCGTCACCGACCCCAGCTCCAGCCACCTCCACCACTTCCAGCGACGACCGCACCTGCACCGCCGCTGCCGCCAGCAGTTCCCCCGTCCTCACCCTGCTCTGACGACCGCGACCACCACAGCCGCTCGGCCTCGTCCTCCTCCCCTCCTCCTTCTCCGACGAACCCCAGGCCTCAGCCCCGCTCAAACCCGCACCGCCGCCAGCCTGCTCCAAGCTGCCGCTCCGCCCAGTTCACCGCCTTCCCCGCAGCCACCCTTCAGGCCGCTGCTCCCCCTGAGCTCGCCCACGTTGTCACCTCTCGCTGCCGAGCTGCCGCCTACGCCGCTGGCCCAACCCCTCCAACAGTCCCGTCGTCGCTCAACACCCCTCTCCCGCTGTCCCAAGCAACCCTCGTCCACCTCGCCGCCACTCAGCTCAGCCATCGCTTTGGCTGTCAACGCCGACGAACTCGCTCCTCTCGTTGTCGTGCCGCTGCCCCGTTGTCAACGCTGACCCGCTCAGCTAGATTCGTGTTCCCGCGTCAGATCTGAACCTGTGCTGTCAACGTCGATTCGATCGACAAAACCCAAGGCAAGATCCCGAACCTCAATTATTCTTAGTTTTGTCGTAAATTAATTATATGCAAGATCCCTATTCTTGCTCAGTATAATTTTAGATTGATCACAGATTAATTATGCATACGAACTCGTTACCCAAATAAATACTCGTTACAAATATAGAACTGTCGTGAACATATTGGACTGAGAACTATAACGTATAGAACTGTCGTGAACGAAATGGACTGTGGACAATAACGTATGACCATTTACATTGTAATACATATACTGTGATGACCTGTACGGATTTATTTGACGAATGATATTGAAAAGTACTAAAAATAATATTTTGATAATAGAAAATAAAATTATTTTAGAACAATTTATAATTTTAAAGAATTTAATTGACAAAATAATCATTTTAAAATGATTATAACAAATTATTTTGGTGAAAAATCATTTTAGAGTAATTATAATAAATTAATAGAATTTATTTGATAAAATAATTATTTTAGAATAATTATAAATAATTTAAAAGAATTTATTTTAGAATAAGTATCAATTTAGAATAATTTCAATAATTTAAGAGAGTTTTATAAAAGGAATTATTTTATAGCATTTATAAATATTTTTAAAGGATTTATTTTAGAAAAGGGATTATTATGAATTTTTTTATGATTTATTTTTCTTAATTATGTGATATGTTATGATCTTGTTGTATATGATTAGATGTGTTTAGTACTCTTTGTTATGCTTGAGAACCGTTAGAAATTCATGACTAGTGTGACCTGGTGTGTCCTGTTTAAGACTTAGAAACCTGTGTGTATGTTGACTTAGAAAGCGAGAAGAGTTGGGATGGGGAAGTTAATGTTCATGTGATCGGATAAGACTGTTGATGTATCTTCCAGACTAGAACCAGTGAACCGTTTCGCACTGGGGTTAGTTTGTTGGGCCAAGTGAACCGTTTCGCACTTGGTTATTGAAATTGTTTCGTCACCCGAGTTTTGCTTGAGTTCGAACCAGGCCGAAATCGGATTTCGTGTAGTCCTCTCACCGAACCGTTTCGCGGGTTTGGATGCACGTAGGGAATTTGTGAACAGTCAATTATCCGGTGATATGAGTGTTGGCTCTATGTGAGATGTGACCAGTGACCTGTTATAGAATGGCTAGTTACATGACCTTGTTTCTTGGCTAGGTATGATTTCTTGTGAGATATAGGCTAGTTGTGTTTCTTTTAATACATAGATTGGGATTAATATTTAATTATCTATAATTTGAGACATATGTTATATACATGAGGGTTTTCTTGTTTGGATTATTTCGCTCGACGTACTACGTCTCTTGTTGTAGATTTTTAAGTATTAATTTCAGCTAGTGTATGACCTTGTACTTAGATGATTATTCTGATCACTAGCTACATGATCGACTTGTTACTTGGTTGATGTCTTGGATTTATTATGATTATTCTATTCTAGTAGTAAATTATATTTAGATTATTAGTATTTCAGTTGCATGTTTCCATTGTTATTACCATTATTGCATTGGTCGCACGACCGCTCTATTCTTTCCTTGTGGGATCTTGCCGTGTGCCATGCACCCTGACGTACACCTGTTTTCTCTAGTGTACGTCAGATTTAGAGGATGGACAGGTCCAGTATGATGATGCATTAGAGCAGGAGTATACCCAGCCGGAGTGTCTTCCAGGTGGAACAGAAGAACAGACGGAAGCTTAGCCTTTTCTTTTACGTAATCACTGATGGACACTAGAATGTAGTACCTTATCCTTTAGTCTTTCGAGTGACTTAGTTATTTTGTAGTACTTCCTTCTTATTTTGTCGGACTATGTATTTTCTTATTTTAGTTGAACTGTTTGTAATAAGGGCATGATTGACCCAAACCTTGTGTCTCGGATGATATTTCAGTTGTGATATGTATATTTTCTGTCTGTGTTGTTTATTATATTCTCTCTACTGTGATCGGGGACCTGTGCCTTTGCATTGTATTGTTTCCAGACGCTTAGCGTATTAGGTTGAGAAGAAAAGAAAAAAAAGAGAAAAAAAATAACAGTGTATATTTCTTCTCAATCTAATACGTCGCGGGCTTGTTCACGTTCTGATTCCCGGTATTTTGGGAAGCAGGGCGTGACACTTCTCTAGAACAAGATAGATGGAGATGTGAAATGGAAAGCTCAAACCAAAGATGATCTCTTCTTCTTGTGAAACAATCTTCGCAAAACCAATTTTGTAAACACTTAAACAAAACTTAAACCACCCTTAAAACTTGTTTTTAAGCTCTCTTTTTCTTAGTTCAGAAATAAAATAGAATGGGGTATATATAGGATGAAAAAATAAACCCCAAAACCCAAGTGAAACCAAGCAAAAAAGATTAAAAAAACGAAAATTGGAAATTAAGCCGTTACAGGCCATCAGTCGACTGACGAGTTGGATCAGTCGACTGATGAGCTGACCATTGTAGGCGTTTACCAGCTCATCAGTCGACTGACGACCTCTATCAGTCGACTGATGGATTATCAGTCGACTGGTCAGTCGACCAAAACAAAACAGAAACTTTTTGATAATTATAGGTGATGCGGCATAAACATGTACAAAAAAGGTTACAAGTGCACAACCGTGTCAAGTTATAGTATTTAAGATATCGATCCCACGAGGAAGGTGTTTTGTAGGAGAAAATATAAAATCGGTTCTTATGTTGTGTGCGTGACAAATAAGATTGATGAGTGAATATGATTGTGAAGAGATTGAGATAGTGAAAAATGGTGTGTAAATAGGTGCAAGTGTAAGTGAGAGTGGATTTTAAAGAGAATGAGTATGATCAATAAGGTGAGAAGGAGAAAATGAATAAAATCAATAAAAACCAAGAATGAAGAACAAAATTCTAGAATAAAAGAAAATGCAAGAAATTAAAGATGGTTGATTCAATTATAGATATGGATAATCTAAAATTGAACCCACTTCTTAGAAAAGGGTGATTCCCTAGAGGGTTCTAGCCTAAAGGCGAATCAAACAAAATAAAAATAAACAAAAAGAAAAACTAAACCCAAGAGGGTTCTAGCCTCAAGGTGAATAGTGTAAGAAATTAAAAACTAACTACAAAATAAATTACAAAATCTAAACTACAAAATAAAATTATAAGAATTAAATGCAAGAAAATAAATCTACTTTATAAGCATGAAATAAATCTAAGGCAAGAGGGTTCTAGCCTCTTGGCTATTTAACAAGAAAATAAAATCTAACTACAAGCATAGAAATAAATCTAAACTAATAAGCAATAAAAGAGAAAAAGAAAAGAAATGCAAACCTTCAAATAATTCTCCATCTTCATCTTCATCTTCATCGTCCAACAAAGAGAAGAAGAAAAAAATTTTAAAGTGGTGAAAAAATTATTATTATTAATTACAACAAAAGTTATAATTTTGGAAGGCATTCTCAATTAAGAGTAGCCATCCTCTCCAAAAGGAGTTATAAAAATTTTTACACCTCTAACCCCTCACTCTCTACCCCTATTTATAGTAATCTTCAATGAATATGAGTCATTGGATTTGTCTTGAGCCCCAAGCAATAATCTCCACCTTTGAATTTGCTTTTTGTTCTTCTCTAGCCCAACATAGGAGGCCCATATGATTCATTTGATTTTCAAAAGAAAATCAAATCCAATTGCAGCAGGTCCGGTCCATCTTTGAAGAAGCCCATTTGATGATTCATTTGTCTATTGGCATTTGATTTTTGGAATTAAATGAAGAGTTGCAGCAGTACCATAGGTCCGGTCCCCATTCATTGATTTTCGGAAATAAATGCAGCAACCCAAGTTCAATTGCAGCACACAAGTCCAATGAAAACCGGCCCATTCATGATTTTAAATTCCACCTCCGGCCCATGCATCAGCCTAAGTCCATTAGTCTTCATTTGATTTAAAAAAAAAGAAAATGAAAAATCCGACCCATGCATGCTGCAGCATCCAGGTCCGGTCCCCATTCATTGATTTTCCGCCCATGTGCAGTCTCCATTTCGTAATCTTTTGCATAAAAGCCCAATTCATTTCACTCTTTACATTCAAGTCCATTCTAATTCTTTGGGCCTTTTAAAATTCAATTATTTGAATTTCTCTTATTTCTTCATTACTCAAGGGCCTTTGTTGAGATATGATATTTTTGGGATTTATTCTTCATTAACCTGTAATTAAAAATAAAAGCAATTATTAGTGGTATATTTATTCATATAAAATAGATAATGAGGGTATAAAATTGTAATAAAAATGTGATTATCAATAGACTTTTATCAGTCGACACATTAGTCGACTGACGTCATCAGTCGACTAACCAGTCGACTGATAACAGGTTATCAGCCTGAATTGAATAGTAAAACAAAATTCAAACTTCTTTTAAAAATATCAAATAAATTCAAAAAAATATAAAACTTTGATAAATGATTGTAAGCATGATAATAAACACGATACAAAAAGAATTTTTTAACTTATATTCCCCATTTGTAAAATCTCATCATTTTGCAAAATCATATAAGTATGAACATGTTGAAAACTTGATTTTGCCAGAGTGACTTAAACAAAATTTTGAAACACTTTAGAATGAATTTATAGACTTATAAAAGATATGAAAATAGTGTAAATAAGTCTTCAATCTATAAACATAATATTTTACAAATTCAATAGAGCATGAAACACATAAATGTGAAAATGAAGATATATATTGCTTTCATATTTATATAGCTAAACCAAAACAACTTATCCACATAGAAAATAAGTAAGTATATCTATTTGTTTGTGTTCGCGGGAAAATTTGTGTCTTTCTTCATTGATATCATTGCTATCTTAGTTAACAACTTTATGCGTTACAAAGATCCGGTCTTTTTATAAGATCCGGTTACAACAAAAATCAAAGAAAATAAAAGAAAGATTACAATTTGTTTCCTTTTATGTCGAACGAATCGCGAGCTCCTGTTTTGCGGTCACTCGCTTTGTGTGGGTTCTTTGCCTGCGCCGGGGTTATTTGCCGTGGACCGCCGCGTGATCTCGATCCGGTCGGATCTACACGATATGACGGGTATTATCTCACGAAGGAAATAATAGCCGTGTGGGGTACTAATTCACCAAGGAAATAGTAGCCCAAGTGTCGAAATCCACCAAGCGAATTCGAGACTCTTCTCGAGATCTAAGAACCAAGCTTAGATCCGGAGGAAAATCGTATAGATCTCAGATCCCGTCCCTCTCGAACTCTTGCCTTGTTTGGCGTGGATGATCGCCGAGCACCGGATCTCAAAGTCCAAGTCTTCAATCTTCTAAAGCTCTAATCTTTTTTAGATTCCAATCCGGCAGAGCTTCGACCCTCCAAAATCCAACCTCTGAAATGAACCATGCCCTGGCCTATTTATAGGCACTCAGAACTGTGCGTTTGCACAGTTCTGGGCCTAGCCACCTGTGGGTGGCTCGGCTCTTGGCCGAGCCACCCACAGGTGGCTCGGCCCTGGCCGAGCCCCCTTAGGCGGGTTTTCCGGTTTCCGTCGTTCGGTTTGTTGTTCGGGTTCCGTCGTTCGGGTTCCGATTCGTTCGGGTTCCGATTCGTTGTTGATTTGGACTTTGATTCGGTTGTGTGGTTGACTTGTTCGGATTCGATTCGTTTTGATCCGATTCCAAATATGGCAGTAAACCCACTTCTGAGTTCGAGTCTGAAACCAATCTTGATTCGATCGTTATATCACCGAGTTCGCTCTTGTTTAGATGACTCGGTGATTCCCCGAAACGTTGGTTCGATTCCGCGTGCGAGTGGATGCGTTCCACTGCTTGGGTGCGATTTGTTGGCTTCGTCGCCTCGTTAACCTGCTCCGTTGCGTATGGCTTGGCTTTGGTGCTGGCGGGATAACGGTCGTGCTTGGGTACGTTGCTCGATGGTCCGTTTGTTGAATTAGCGTCGTCGAGCTGTATAACGGGACCTATAGGCAGTTTTATACGCCTACAGATACCCCCTCCAAAGTATTTCAGCCTCGTTCTTTTATAGAAGAGTCTGGAATACTTTGGATGTGATTGTCCCAACCTTC
>BQKN01000099.1:489933-542001 GCA_022839385.1 Asparagus kiusianus
TGGCTTCGTCGCCTCGTTAACCTGCTCCGTTGCGTATGGCTTGGCTTCGGTGCTGGCGGGATAACGGTCGTGCTTGGGTACGTCGCTCGATGGTCCGTTTGTTGAATTAGCGTCGTCGAGCTGTATAACGGGACCTATAGGCAGTTTTATACGCCTACAGTTTGCAAAAACTTTTATGGATAAAACACATAAACCATTAAATTGTGTGTGTATAATATCAAGCATAAGGTATTAACACACAAAGTATAAACCCTAAACTAATTTACCCAAGCTATGAGATCTTCAATATGTTTGACTTGGTTGCGGATAAAGCTTGAACTTGGATCTTGTCTTGAATTATAAGGCTTCACTCCACTATTCTGCCAACCTCTATTGGATATGATCGTAAAAGCTCGATTCCATCCATCCTCCAACATATTGTTTGTCTAGAATACCTAATAACTAAACATAAACACTAGAAAAACAATATTAGGAATTGTTTGTAATCATCAAAACAAGATTAAAAAATATAGGCTCATAACATGAGACCTATACCCCCCCCCCCCGTATGATTTTTGGCTGACAAAGCCCCCAATACAACATCCACTTGTGTTTCAACCCTTATTTAGCTTTCCAACACAGCACAGTGACAAATATTTGTTCAAAACCCAAAACTGTCCTTAACCCATTTCGTTTCTTCTTCTTCTTCTTCTTCTTTCTTTCTTCTTCTTCTTCTTTACTTCTTTGGCCTCTTAGTTTTTGGGCTTTTCCTTTGTTTCTTTCTTTCTTCTTCTTCACTTCTTTAGCCTCTTAGTCTTCTGAAGCACTTTGTTCATCTTACTTCTTCTGAGACCCATTTCACTTCTTCTTCTTCTTCCTCTTCTCAGTTGAAGGTATGAGTAAATAAGAGGATCTCAATTTTCTCAAGATACGGGTACTTTTATCCCTTTGTCCCTATGTTTCCCTCTTCCTTCTAATTTTTTTCTTTTTTTTATGACGTCAAATTTTCTCTTTTATTCTATCACATTTTGCTTTTGGCCATGTTTTTTGATCAACAGGTAATGTTTACATATTTATTATGTCGTTCCGCACAAAAAGATGCATTTTCCCCCTCTTTTTTTCTTCTTGGCTGTAAATTTCTCCTGTTTGACATCGCCGCCACCAGCGAGAAACCCAACGGCGGCATTTCAACAATCCCCATCAAAGACAAAGAGATCATTGAATCTGTGGTCATGGGTATGACCTCATCTTATTCATTGGAGTCCAAATTGGGAGACTGCAAATGCGCTGTAGGTGTTTGACGCGAGGCATTAAGAAGAATCACTGGCAGAAATCTCAACAACCTACCTCTTGATAGGTTCGATTACACCTCCATCCTCAGCTAGTGCTGCAAGATGTCGGTTGGGTTCGTTGCATTGCCCGTTAGCATCGCGGGCCCACTGGTTTTGGATGGGAGGACTTACTACATGCCGATGGCCACGACTGAAGGGTGTTTGGTTGTGAGCACGAATAGAGGGTGCAAGGACATCGGGGAGTCAGGTGGGACTCAGAGTGTTGTTCTTAGGGATGGGATGACGAGGGCCCCGACGGTGAGGTTTATGCTTATGGTGCTAGGCCATTGGGGAGTCACGTGTCATGTTTCATTGTTCAGTTGATTATACTATGTGTTCTTGTGGTTTGTTTGTACTTAGATCAAAGTTTAATAAAATGTATTGTGTCTATTTAGTGATCAATTTTGGTATAACTTATTGTAATTGTATGTGAAATGTATTATGGTTGTCATGCGAATATGTAAAAGTTACGATAATATGTACATAATCTTGAACATGTTAACCCTCATCTGTATATATTAACTTTCAGATGTATATGTTTAACGTTCAGGTTTATATGCTAATGTTCACGTGAACATGTTAACTATCAGTTGTATATGTTAACTTTCATCTGCATATGTTAACTTTCTTACGAACATGTTATATTTAATCTCTGTATGCTAACTATCAGCTGAATATGTTAACTTTTAGCATAATATGTTAATTTTTACTATTACATGTCAACTTCTTTATAACATGATAACATGCAACTAAATATGTTAACTTGTCAAATGTACATGTTAAGTATTAGCTTTTCCTGTTGACATTCAAGTATACATATAGCTTTTATTTGAACCTGTTAAATATATGTTATATCAAAACAAAACGTAAATATATGGTAGCAAAAATACCAGAAATACAATAAGAGCAATAAAGATCAAGCTTGCTGTAATGTTTGTCATCCATATCAACTGTTTATACAACTAAATTAATATCCACAATAAAGGTTCTCTTGAGCTTACATGTTTCTTGATGACAGGATAAAAAGTTAACTTGAATAAAATTTCTCATAATTCAGCTATTGATCTTGTCAGGAGGGTTAATAATATGTGTGTGTTATTAACTGAGGTAAAATCTCTGCTTTTCCTAAATTCACATCTGAACATTTTTCTTTCCCTTTTCATTCACTGACATTCTGTATTCTCATAATTTCTTAACAAGGTGTATGTGGATATTGTTAGAGATGTAGAGAAGTATCAGATTAAGCTATCGAAAATATTTGCAGGTGTGAAATTTGTAAAAAGTTGATAGCCTCTATCTAGTAGTTAGGGGGGAGGAGGAGGGGGGCTTCGAGTCGAGTTTTGTTCATGAGGTTTAGAGTGTGAGTATTACACTTTTATGACTAATGAAAATCCCCATGTAAGTAATCTTGAATTTATTATTATTTTTTGCTCAAGTGGTTGTGATTTATGATTCATGATTTAACTTGATTTTGATTTTTTTGTGCATAATTTCAGAATGATGGTTGTAGATTTCGAGAGTGGTTTGACAACCTTGTGTATAATGTGGGAACTCAATTATTTTCACTTATGAGAGAAGAACTCACTGATTTAAGGAGAAGCTTGAATTTGAAGGATAAATTAATTGAAAAGTATTAAGGGACTGAGAAGTCATGAAGTAATTTCCAAACTCAAACAAGAGTTTAAGTTTGAATAAACAAGAACATGAAGCTTATTATTGCTTAGATGAGGTTGTAAAAATGAGGAAAAGAAATGAATTTGATTGGTGAGCTTGCAGAAGAAAAGATGAAAAAGATGTTAAATTTTATAATGGGACTGTTTGTACTCTTTATTCTTGTGTAGTTTCTCCAGAATTGCTTGTAACATGTCATGTTTCATTGTTCAGTTGGTTATACTATGTGTACTCTTTATGCTTATGTAGTTTCTCCAGAATTGCTTGTAACGTGTTACATTTCACGTTTCATTGTTCAGTTGATTATACTATGTGTTCTTGTGGTTTGGTTGTACTTAGATCAAAAATTAATGAAATGTATTCTGTCTATTTAGTGATCAATTTTGGTTATTGTGATTGTATGTGAAATGTATTTTGGATGTCATGTGAATATGTACAAATTCATTCAAATAGAACTTGATGTGCATAATAAACTGAATATGTTAAGATTGTATATAAATTATGTGTATCAAAACATGAATATTATGGTACATAATATGTACATAATCTTGAGGTTATTATGTACATAATATATACAGATTATGTACATAATCTTCAAGTTACGATACACTATTAAATCCCATAACATGTTAACTCTCCTCATAACATGTTAACTTTTTAGCTGAACATGTTAATGTTCATTATAACATGTTAACTTTTATTGTTACATGTTAACTTTTATAATAATATGTTAATTTTTTCATAACATGTTAACTGTCAGCTGAACATATTAACTATTATCATAATATGTTAACATTCACTATTACATGATAACTTTCACCATAATATGTTAACTTTCTTCAAAACATGTTAACTTTCAACTGAACATGTTAGCGTTCATCATATTATGATGAAAGTTAACATATTCAGCTGATAGTTAGCGTGGAGAGCTGAAATATAACATGTTCATAAGAAAGTTAACATGTACACTTGAAAGTTAACACATACAGATGAGAGTTAACTTGTTCAGTTGAGAGTTAATATGTTCAGGTTAAGGTAAATATTTTTAGCTTAAATTTAATATATTCAGCCGAGAGTTAACACATACAGATAAGAGTTAACATGTATAGTTGAAATAAAACATGTTCATCTCAAAGTTAACGTAATCAAATAAAAGTTAACATGTTTAGCTGAAAGTTATCCAACTGAAAGTAGTTGTAGCACCAGAATATTTTATAGGAAATACAAACAATATACCCTAGCTAAACATGTTACGATACACAAAACTTTTTACATTCTTACAACTAATATTGCTTGAGTACACAATAGCATTTTCGTAGTAGCATATTATCATTTTCGTAGCAGCATATTATCATTTTCTTACATCTAAAAGTTAACATGTTCAACTGAGAGTTATCGTCTTCAAATAAAAGTTAACATGTTCATATTAAAGTCAACATGTTAGAATAAAAGTTAACATATATAGCAGAAAGTTAACATGTAATAGTAAAGGTTAACATATTATGATGAAAGTTAACATGTTCAGTTGAAAGTTAACATGTTACGAAGAAAGTTAACATATTATGGTGAAGCTAACATGTTACGAAGAAAGTTAACATATTATGATAAAAGTTAAACATATGTAAATCGTTCAAGCCCACAATTATGGGTCATTCTCCTACTCAGTTTCGAGTACAACCACATAAAATAGCTAACATAACATAAGTTCTCACAAGTTCAGACATGTTTTCTTATACAAATATCTTACAAAAACCACTCCAATCTTCATGCAAATCTACGCAATTTAGTATACACACATTCTTTGGAAAGAAGCTGAGCTTGATCTTCGCAGTTGATACTTTTGTTCTAGTGGCGACGCAGAATGTAATATCATGTCCAACTCCTGGAAAAAGAAAACAAATAAAAAAACTGAGTTACTTGGGCATTTCATCAAACACATATAACCCCCATCTCCTCCTCCCCCTCCTCAACCTCCCCCCACTTCCCATGAACATCCCACTCCTCATAATCCCTCTCGATGATCTTCGCCCCCTCCTCGTCCCCCAACCTCCTCAACCCCCTAACCAAAAACCCAAACAAATATTTGAACTTGAAATTTTGCATTGCATTCATATGAACATTAATGCTCGCACACAACTCCTTGTAACTCCTCGTAATGTTTCTAACAAAAGAAAGAACCTGCAAGCTCTGTGAAGAACATCAGAAAAGAAAAGATGCAAGGAAATAAGCAAGCAATCAAGGAGAAACAACTAAATTCATTTGAACATGCTTGTAGACTTGCGTATTCATTTGAACATGCCCTGATCTTGCTCTGACTAATTCAACACATGACTTAATCAGTCTTTTCAAATACACATCTAACCCATTATTCAACAAATTAGCACAATCCATAGTCACACTGGATAGGCTCTGAGAATCTGTTATTCTCTCCATATGCATTCTCAAATCCTCAGAATCGCACAATTCACCATTATCAAAGCTACTAGTGATGGAGTCTGAGGTCAAAGGCCTTCAAGCTTCGCCAACACTTGGAGGCCTTGACACATTTTTCCCTTTTTAAATAGAAAGTTGTTTAATACCTAACAGGTTAACCACTTGGATAAATTCAATCTCAATTTAAAAAGTAGAAAGTCATTTTTGAACTTCTTTGCCAATAAGGTGTACGCGTTTACTTTGTTATATTAACGTGGTGTGCTCTTCTTTTTACAAGTACTAGGAAATCTAGGGTTTAAATTTTGATTTCTCACCGCGATATGCAAAATCGCGCGTGTATCATGTGAAGCGCCTCAAACTTCTGTTATTCATCATATCGATACAGATTACTCCTGTTGTACAATAGACAACTCAATAGAAAGGATGTTTACACAAAAGAAGAGCAATAATAAAACTGAATGTAGACGGCCGGTACTTAGAGAGATTCAATATTTTGACCTATACCCACATGCGGGTATAGGAAGGAAAATCCCCTAACCAAAACAGGGTATCGCGAAAAAGGAGATCACCATCTTATCTCACTCAAGCCCACCACAGCCAAGTTCCTCACTCAAACCGCCTACGAATAGTCAAGTGATGAGGAGCTCAAGAACTGTTATCTTCTAACTTACTCACCTAATGCGTACTCTTCATCGTCATACTAACACTATCTTATAATAAATCCGGCTAATTTGGTTAATGGAATATTTCCCGAATTTGTTGTTGGAACTTAATTTTTAATTTTGCCTTGTCATAGTCAAGGCAAATGACATACGCAAGGCGTCACCTCCAATAATACAAGTGCTTTGTCCTCTGAAAATGACAATTATAGATAAGCGGCAGCTGGACGAGGACGTTCTTGGCTGTTTAGGTAGTTGCTTGACTCCTAACATTTTGATCAGGAATCAAAGAAAGAAGATGAGTGAGAAGGGACTTGAACTAAAGCTGGTTCAAGAACTGGCAGAGACCGGCCGGGCACCTCAAGGGCGCTATGTTCTCCGGGAGGATGACCGGCCGGACTGCACTCCTCCAATGACATCTGACATCCCCATGATCGATCTTCGTCGACTGTTTCAATGTGACGATGAGTCTGAGAAGCTCAGATATGCTGTTCAATCTTGGGGTATTTTTCAGGTAAGATACCCAACTTTTTCAAAATTTCAAAAATTTGTTTAAACTCTTATTCAATGAGTGATCCACGAAGTATAACTGAAATTATTATAGTCCACCTTTGATTGAGCTGTTTTCCCATATTAGAAGATGAAGCTTGGAAATTAATTAAGGTACACTCTTCTAATTGAGAAGTTCACAGGCAAACTTTAAATTGTGATTAGGACACTCTGAATGCAATTTGAGAAAAACAACAAGAAGAAATTTGGGATGTACTTCAAATTTGATCGATAATTTGCAGAAAAATCAATCATTTCAAAGAACTAGCATGCAAGACTTCTTGTAGTCAAGATGTGCTTGTGATGTATTTTATCATCACAGAATACGTACCCTTGAATAGTTATTTCTATCAATAATTACTTTCACATATTATCCCTATTTTTAATTCACGTAGCTCAATCTTTCACTGAACGATGAGAGAAAATTATTTATGTGATGTCTATTTATTCCCACATCTGCAGGTCATTGGCCATGAGCTGTCACCCTCTTTTGTCGATGAGTTGCAGGATGTAACCAGGACGTTCTTTAAACTTCCGGTCGAAGAGAAACAAAAGTACAGCAACTTAAAGAGCGGCGAGTTTGATTTTGAAGGTTATGGAAACGACCTTGTTGCCTCTGAAGATCAAATCTTGGATTGGAATGACCGTCTCTATCTCTTAGTACAACCTGAAGACAAGAGGAAATTAGACTACTGGCCTGAGAATCCAAGCTCTTTTAGGTATAATTCGATCTGTATCTGTAGAATTCAAGTCATGGGCATTGTATGGACGAATATTGCTTGATGTTCGCTTGTCATAGGGAAATGTTGCATGAATATGCCATGAAAACAAGGAAGATAACCGAGATAGTTCTTATCTCATTGGCAAAGATACTGAAATTGGACGAAAACTGCTTCAAGGACCAAGTGGATGATAGAGCTGAAGTGTTTGCAAGATTTAATTATTACCCAAGTTGCTTAAGGCCTGAGCTTGTGCATGGAATCAAGCCTCATTCTGATGGTTCGGTGATAACCATTTTGTTGCCTGATAAAGATGTGGAGGGGCTTCAAGTGCTCCAAGATGGAGATTGGGTGAAAATCCCTATTATCCGCGATGCTTTGGTCATCAATATGGGAAATCAAATGGAGGTAATAATCTTATATTGATATTGAGCTAGCTGATACTTATGACACTAACCTGTATTAGTTAATAATGATTTTGGTCCTTAAACTTAAAAGAAGGGTTTCACATATTGGTCCCTCAGTTCATAATTGAAACTTAGTCCCTCAAATCATCAGGTATTTAAGGCCAAATATAAAAACCACCCACCCCCGCCCAACCCCCCACCCAAAATAAAAAAACCCCAAATCACCACCACCCAAAAGAAACTGTGGACATTTATCACTTAACCTCCATAACTTTCAAATTACCAAAAAACCCCTTTCGAGTTTAGGGGTTAACATAAAACCTCATTTAACTTTAAGATTTTATCATAATCCCTGCCCCTAATGACATTATTTGCAATTTCCCACATGGGTGTGTAAAATTACTATGGGTCCACAAAAATATTTGCATCTGTTAAGATGCAAATATGGTTACTAAAGTTTATATCCAATAGGATATGGTCATGGATACAGATTTGTAGTGAAATATCCAGATCCATATCTAAAATATCCAAATATATGTTGGTCATATAGTTGTAAGTTGTAATAGTTTTAGTCCGCAGATTAATAGATTTGGGGTTAATTTTGATGATCAAGAGATCTAATATTGGCTTTTTTAGATATAACGAGCATATTAATAACTCTCTTGTATCATATGAACTATTTTTTTAATCTTATCTAATTTTCTCATATCCATTTCTAATCTACATGTATAGCGGTATCCGTATCTGCTTTAGAGGATATGGATAATATAAATTTTCCTTACTGAGGCATATCTATATTTGTATCCGTGTTTGGTAAGCAAAAATAGATATGGTAAATATCATATCAAAGCCGTGTCCGAACAACATGCTCCCATAAAAATTATACACGGGGAAATTTTCTCCATTGAAAATTTTGATTCACACTTGAGGGTTTTTTTTGATAAAATGTTAAAGCTAAAACCAATTTTCTGATAACCCCTAAAGTTAATAGGGATTTTTATGCTATTCTAAAATTTATGGAAAGTTATCTAATAAATGTACAAATTTTATTTATTTATTTATTTATTTTCGTGTGTATTGTTGGGTGGGGGGGGGGGGGGGGGGGTTGGGTGGGGGTTTTAGGGTTCTAGATACTTTATTATACTTTAAACTATTCCTCTTGTTTCCATTGTGAAGAATATACTTAGGCCACATTTGATTTTTATTATGGGACTAGGGGTGGACGATAGTCTTGGAATTGTATTATCTTAGGACTACTTTAGTTCAGTTTAATGTTTGTTTTTGTTCGGACTAACATTCCGACTAACTTAAAATAATATATACCACTGTTTGCTTTTAGTAGGAATATAATTATTCAAAATATAATATCATAATAAATGAACTTTTTGGTCTTTGGTCAATTAATATTGTATCAATGTATTTGTTTGGCAAAAAAATTAAAATTCTTGTGTTAACATTAAACCAACTGTATTAATTTAACAAAACATAATTATAAAAATTATAATCTATACTATATATAAAAGAGGATTGCCTTGTCAAAAATTATAATCGAAACGACGAGTCGAGATGACGACGCGAATCGAAGCAACCCAACCGAGACCCCATCGACAGGATGAGACCCCAGTCGACACCCCAGCCGAGACCCTAGTTGATAGGACGGAACGACACACCCTAGTTGACACGAAGGGCAGTATTAGTCGACACATGTCAGTCGACACGAAGGATAGTACTACTCGACATACTTAGTCGACTCATGTCAAGTCGACACGAAAGGTGGTACTACTCGGCATGCCTCGTGCCGACTCGGCAAATAGAATAGGAAAGAAGTTTATTTTGGTTATTTCCTTTTAGGATTAGAGTTTCTTTTTTATTAGGGTTAGGATAGGGTTAGTTGGCTATAAATATTAGTTCCTTTTGTAAATCTAGAATTAACTTTTCAATTATTCAATTAAGGGAAATTTTCTCCTTGTTTTCGTTCTTAAAACTTGAGAAACTTAGAGCTTGTGGATTCAAGCTCGTGAAATACGTGCTATTTTCAGGGCTCATTGGTATTGGAGTGATATCCGACCGGCCTCCCCGTTTCTACGTCTGCGTTAAGTGGTATCAGAGCTTCGGCTTCAACATCCTCGACAATGGTAGGTGACGGCGAGAATGAGCTTTCTCTATGTTAGACCCTAGAGGGGGGTGATTAGGGTCTTATGCTAATCTAATCTGATTAAATGCCAATTAAAAATAATTATCAAGTTATCCTAGCAAGTATGAAATATAACAACTATATAAACTAGGATAAGCAATATGAACAATGAGATATATCCTATATGATAAAATATATATGCAAGGATATATAAACTAACACAAGGGTAAAGTATATGAACTAGATAGTGGATGATATAAATAATGAGCTATGGACAATGGCGACAAGAAATATAAACATAAAATTAAGTGCGCCAAAGCAAACTCAAACACACAATATGATCACGGAGTTCGGACCTTCTGTCCTACGTCTCCGCTCCCCTCTCCCGGGGAGAAATCCACTATCACAATCCGGTTTCGAAGCCGGAACTTCTACACACTCGGTTTTCTAGCTAACCGAAAACTCTACAACTCACACTCTTGTAAACTCACTCTAGTCCCTCACAAGTATTGGACCTAGCCGTGTCTCCCTCAAGTGCTCGGTTACAACCTCTCCCTAGATTCGTCAACCGACGCCACTCCTCTTGGGACGATCTCCGACTCTTACTACACACTCCTCTCGGTCTACAAGTGTATTACAAAGTGATCTCACGATTAAGCACAATACAAAGAATGGTTGTTCTCTAATATGGATGAGAACATAATAAAAGCTCACACTCAATTGTTACAACTCTCACCAACCCAAATATATTATGAATGCAAATACAATAAGCTCAAGTGGGTGTGTGTAACAATGAGATAAATAAAACAAACTAAACTCAATATAAATTCTAGCCTATGGAAATGAAAATCAAACAAATAAATAGCTAGATATGAGTTTAGAAAAACTTCTCTAGATGACAAGAGAGAGAGGGAGAAGAGTTGAATGCTCAAACACCAATGGATGATCTCCTCAAGCTCTTGTGAAAGTTTCTTCACAAACAAACACTTGAAACAAGCTTAAAAACCCTTAAACAAACATGTAAAACTCTTTTTAAAACTCTCTTAAACACCCATGAGAAACAATAAAAGTTGAGGGCTTTTTATATCCTCTTAAACTAGCCACAAACCCCTAAAAACTGAAAATATCAAAAACTAGCCGTTACTAGCCGTTATAGGCTGAAAAGATCAAAATACCCCAAAATCCAGCATTCTGAAAATTTGCGTATCTGACTTTGTAAAATCAAGTAAAATTAGTAAAACAGATCCACAAATTATGAAAGTTTTTGGAAAGGTTCTAGACATGTAGAATAATATGTTAGAGAAAGAATTTCTGAAAAATAATTTCCCAGTTGAGAGAAATAAATGTTTGAACACAGATTTACAGTTTCTAAAAAACTACTGACATACACGATTTTGTAAAATCAATTGGGCACAGTAAATCAACTCCAAAAATAGTAAAATTTTGAGGAAAGTTTCTAAACATGTAGATAAATATGTCAAAGAAAGAATTTCTTGAATATCACTTACCATTTATGAAAACTCATCTGTTTTGTAAAACATGCACGAACATGTGCACGAACAAAAACATGATTTTGTAAATTCCATTAAACATAACAAATCAATTCCAAACTTGATGAAACTTTGCGAAATGTTTATAAACATGAAAACAAACATGTTAGAAAAAGAATTTCTCAAATTGAATTTCCATTTGTGAAAACTCATGTATTTTGCAAGTGTGTCCAAAGCATGAAAACTCAAAACCATGCATATATATATATAACTATATATATACATAGAAACCAAATACATGTGTGTATATGATATTGAGCTTAAGGTACTTAACACAGATAATATAAAATCTAAACTACATTACCCAAGCTTGATCTTGATTTTTAATAAGCTTGACTTGGTACACTTTGCGGATGAAACTTGAACTTGATCTTAACTTGAATTGTACGTTGCTTCACCCACTATTCCGCCAACCTCCATTGGATATGATCGTGAAAGCTTGATTCCATCCATCCTCCAACTTGTTGTTTGTCTATAATAAATAGAAAAACACAAATACTAGACAAACAATATTAGATGTAAATTGTTTGTAAATCATCATCAAAACAAGAAGGCCAACAATCTCCCCCTTTTTGATGATGACAAACAATTTACAAAAAGAAATATATGCATGAAAGGAAATGAATATAGAAATTGTAATTCACATGCATATAGACAAGAAAGAATATACTCACAATATTTCTCCCCATTTGACAACATCAAAAAGGGAATAAAAGAATTAAGAGAGCAAAAGCTCCCCCTATCAATATGCATGGGTGAGTATAACGCATAGAAATATATAGGGAATGCTCCCCCTATCAAAATGCCATATAGAATATATGAAATGAAGATCATGGTATACATATGTGAGTAAGCATAAATGCTAAACACAACTCACATACAAAAGATAATGAGAACATATATAAATATATCAAAGTGAAAGATAGTGTCTCATATCTAAGAACATAAAAATATTTGTAAAGGTAGATTTATGAAATCAAAAGAAGAGAAACATGAGAATCATGCAAAAAGAGTTTTCGAATAAAAACAAATCACTCAAATGAAATCATAAATCAAGATTTGAGTCCAAAAGCAATGTTTGATCAAAGAAGAAAACTTTCTTTGTATAACTTGATCAAATCACTCATAGAATACATTATAAGACACGAATAGATGATCCATAAGCACAAACACATAAATATCATCATATAAGTGAAATATAATGAATTCAAAGCAATCAATCAAAACAAAAATCTTTAACAAAAGAATTTCAAGAGAGGCAATAATATATCAAGCTCTTAAGCTTGTTCTAACCCATATAATCATTCTAGCATCCGGTAAACATGATTTGGGAATAAACACCCAATAAACCAGGAGGGTTATATAATTGCAAACCTCTCATAAAAACAAAATTAATAATCATGAAAACAAAAGAATTTGATCAAGGAAAATTTATTTTCATAAAAAGTTTCAAAGCATAATTTTCAAAACCAACAAAATAAAAATCTTAAAATTATTGGTTTAAAAATCATTTTGGCACCCAAGAATTCTTGGTGCCGGATTGGTTAGGGACATGACCCCTATCATTCAAGCTCAAAGCCCTAGGGTTATGAACCCTCTTGGGCATATGTGGTGCATGGGATCGGTCATAGAAATAATCACTCAAATGACCCTTCCGATTGTAATATGTACAATGGAAAGGAAGCATTTGCTTATGTTGACCATTAAAAGGTGCACGGGACTCATTTGCAAAAATAGATTGTTCTTTAAAATTATTTTGCAAATGGGAAACTCTCTTCAAATCAAAACAAAACTTGGTCAAATGACCAAATCTACCACAATGATCACACTTAAATTTTTGTGGTCTTTTAAAATCATTTGGCAAAAGTGACGTCTTTTTCAAATCATAGCAAAATTTTGCCAAATGGCTAAAACGTCCACAAATATCACATTTGAACACATTAGCATGTTTATGATGTGCATGATAAGCATATGCATGTGTATGTGATGAAGAAGCCTTATGAGATGCACAAGAAGCATTGATATTACTATTTTTAGATTTTTGTGCATCATAGCAAAATTTTGCTAAATGGCCTTTACGACCACAAATGGAGCATTTGTAAACTTTGCTATACAAGTGTGCATAGTGTGTAGGTGATTTTGTAACACTAGACTTAGCACACTTGTCCATAAGTTTCTTATTATTAACAATACATGTTTTTAAGGTTGAATCTAAACAAGATATGCGGTTCTTAATATGATTCAACTCATCATTATGCATACAAGTATTGTTATTAGAAGTAGAATATATATAATTATCTATAAAAGAAGCAGTATTATTTTGTATGTTATTTACTTCTAATATGGCATTATCTTTTTCATGAGATAAGCTAGAAATGGATGATGATAATTTCTCATTTTTCAATTTTAACATATCATTATTTTCTTTAAGAGCAATGTTTTCTTGAGAAATAATATCAAAATTGGAAGCTAGCTTCTCATGATCGGATTTCAAAATGACATGCTTGCTTTGTAATTCAATAAAATCTTTATGCAATATGTTATAGGCATGCAACAATTTTTCACTAGCACAAGCAAGTTCATCACTAGATAAATTATTAGTGGTTTCGAACTCGCAAACCTCACTAGGGCTATCGCCTAGTGGCCGTGTGCATGATGCTCCACATGAACTTGAAGCCGGATCCTCCAAAGCTTGTTGGATCGCCTCCAAGTCCCCTTAATATGCTTCAATAAATTTCCATAAATTGTAAGCACTATCAAAATGAACAAACTTGTTAGAACGAGAAAAATCAAGTGCATTAAGTATATATTCTAACACAACTTTGTTTATGGTAAATAATCTTTTATCATTTTTATTCCACTTGGATTTTTCCAAAGTGGGTACAATATAAGCATTATCAATAATTCCCCATAAATCAATATTTTTAGATTGCACAAAAAGTTTAAATCTAGTAGCCCATTGTGCATAGGAAAAATTAATGAATTTAGGAGCAACATTAGATTCATAGCCTAACAAAAGTGCATGCTTCATAACCATGATAAATATATAAGAGTGCAAGCAAGAGAAATGCAATCAAAATAAGATTAGCACAAAAAGATAACTTGGATCTTTAACTCAAGGCGATTAGACCTTAAATCAAAGAGCACCAAGCTCTGATACCAATTGTTAGACCCTAGAGGGGGGTGATTAGGTCTTATGCTAATCTAATTCGATTAAATGCTAATTAAAAATAATTATCAAGTTATCCTAGCAAGTATGAAATATAACAACTATATAAGCTAGGATAAGCAATATGAACAATGAGATATATCCTATATGATAAAATATATATGCAAGGATATATAAACTAATACAAGGGTAAAGTATATGAACTAGATAGTGGATGATATAAATAATGAGCTATGGACAATGGCAACAAGAAATATAAACATAAGATTAAGTGCGCCAAAGCAAACTCAAACACACAATATGATCACGGAGTTCGGACCTTCTGTCCTACGTCTCCGCTCCCCTCTCCCGGGGATAAATCCACTATCACAATCCGGTTTAGAAGCCGGAACTTCTACACACTCGGTTTTCTAGCTAACCGAAAACTCTACAACTCACACTCTTGTAAACTCACTCTACACCCTCACAAGTGTTGGACCTAGCCGTGTCTCCCTCAAGTGCTCGGTTACAACCTCTCCCTAGGTTCGTCAACCGACGCCACTCCTCTTGTGACGATCCCCGACTCTTACTACACATTCCTTTCGGTGTACAAGTGTATTACAAAGTGATCTCACGATTAAGCACAATACAAAGAATGGTTGTTCTCTAATATGGATGAGAACATAATAAAATCTCACACTCAATTGTTACAACTCTCACCAACCCAAATATATTATGAATGCAAATATAATAAGCTCAAGTGGGTGTGTGTAACAATGAGATAAATAAAACAAACTAAACTCAATATAAATTCTAGCCTATGGAAATAAAAATCAAACAAATAAATAGCTAGATATGAGTTTAGAAAAACTTCTCTAGATGACAAGAGAGAGAGGGAGAAGAGTTGAATGCTCAAACACCAATGGATGATCTCCTCAAGCTCTTGTGAAAGTTTCTTCAAAAACAAACACTTGAAACAAGCTTAAAAACCCTTAAACAAACTTGTAAAACTCTTTTTAAAACTCTCTTAAACATCCATGATAAACAATGAAAGTTTAGGGCTTTTTATAGCCTCTTAAACCAGCCACAAACCCCCAAAAACCGAAAATATCAAAAACTAGCCGTTACTAGCCGTTATAGGCTGAAAAGACCAAAATACCCCAAAATCCAGCATTCTGGAAATTTGCGTATCTAACTTTGTAAAATCAAGTAAAATTAGTAAAACAGATCCAAAAATTATAAACTTTTGTGAAAAGGTTCTAGACATGTATAGTAACATGTTAGAAAAAGAATTTCTGAAAAATAATTTCCCAGTTGAGAGAAATAAATGTTTGAACACAGATTTACAGTTTCTAAAAAACTACTGACATACACGATTTTGTAAAATCAATTGGGCACAGTAAATCAACTCTAAAAATAGTAAAATTTTTATGAAAGTTTCTAAACATGTAGATAAACATGTTAAAGAAAGAATTTCTTGAATATCACTTACCATTTATGAAAACTCATCTGTTTTGTAAAACATGCACGAACATGTGCACGAACAAAAACATGATTTTATAAATTCCATTAAACATAACAAATCAATTCCAAACTTGATGAAACTTTGTGAAATGTTTATAAACATGAAAACAAATATGTTAGAAAAAGAATTTCTCAAATTGAATTTCCATTTGTGAAAACTCATGTATTTTGCAAGTGTGTCCAAAGCATGAAAACTCAAAACCATGCATGTATATATATAACTATATATATACATAGAAACCAAATACGTGTGTGTATATGATATTGAGCTTAAGGTACTTAACACACATAATATAAAATCTAAACTACATTACCCAAGCTTGATCTTGATCTTCAATAAGCTTGACTTGGTACACTTTGCGGATGAAGCTTGAACTTGATCTTTAACTTGAATTGTACGTTGCTTCACCCACTATTCCGCCAACCTCCATTGGATATGATCGTGAAAGCTTGATTCCATCCATCCTCCAACTTGTTGTTTGTCTATAATAAATAGGAAAACACAAATACTAGACAAACAATATTAGATGTAAATTGTTTATAAATCATCATCAAAACAAGAAGGCCAACACTCTACAGGATCTTTCCGCGAGGATGGATTCTATAGATGGAAGGTTTGACACGTTGGAGGCGTCTCTTCAGAACCTTCAACAAACCATTGAAGGACTTACCATTCACCTCAATAATGGGAATAACTTCATCGACAGTCTTCACCTAAGCGGACCCAGAGTTAGGCAGCCACGACATCCACCCCCATACAATCCCAACCCCCTCCAATTCAACCCCCTCCATATCAACCACGTCCAAACCAACCCCCTCTATATCAACCCCCTCCACATCATTGACGACATCCTAACCAACCCCCCTCCCATGATGAATCCAGTGACGAAGGAGAGGACTATGGTGCCCAATTTGAGGGATCATGGTACGACAATGTCTCGAGCGAAGAAGAAGGTGGGTGATCTTATGGTAGAAGTCGGGGCAGAGGCTTCAACCCTTGTCGCAACTATCATCGATAGGGCGGACATCACCACGACCAACAGTACCAGATGAAGGTAGAGCTCCCTTCCTTTGGAGGAAATATGGACATAGAGGCTTTCCTGGATTGGCTCTATGAAGTGGAGAAGTTTTTTGAGATGGCTAATATTCCCGAAGAAAACCAGGTAAAGTTTGTTGCATATCGTTGTAGGCGTCCAAAAATGCCTATAGGTATCCACACACAGCTCGAGACGGAGAGAAGGTGATGACCGCCGTTATCTAAGTCAAAGAGAATTATCTAACACCGACAAGCGAATCAACGAACTGTTGATGACGTGACCCACACACCCATCGGCCACCAAATCGGCGAACCAAGTGACCCGCGTACTCACCGGCCACCATCCAGTGGCCCGCACACCAATCGGCCACTAAATCGGCGAACCAAGTGACCTGCGTGCTCACCGGCCACCATCCAGTGGCCCGCACACCCATCGGCCACCAAATCGGTGAACTGACTGGCCCGTGCACTCACTGGCCACTTCCAAGTAGTCCGTGTACTTGTCAGCCAGCTCCAAGTGTTCTGCGTGCTCACCGACCACCATTAAGTGGTCCGCACGCTCATCGGCCACCAAAACGGCGTACAAGTCAACGAAACGACGAAATATGTGTAACAACGGAACAAGTCAAAACCCGAAAAACCAATAAAACCCGTTGGCGGCCAAGTCATATCAAAACTACTCGGCCGAACTAGTGGTTCGGCCCATAGCTAGGTCACCAAATGGTGGCTCGGCCATGGCCGAGTCACCGGGTGACGCGTCGACCAGATTTGATCCTGTTTTGGTTTTGACGGTTTTTCTTGGGATTTGTTTGTTCCTGAGCATCTCAACTGATCTGATACTATGGTTATTCAGTTATTAACTGAAGATAAAGAGGAATCCTTCATTTTGATCCAAAAAACCATCAACCGGAGCCTATAAATACGAGCTCGGGTGCTCATTTCTCGGATCTGGAAAAGAAGAGGACGAAGTGCTGTCAAATTGGAGATTGGAGCATAAATTTTAGAGAGTTAGCAGATTTTGGTGGAGTTCTTCAACAAAGTGAGAGTTCGAGAGATCTGCGACTCATTCCTTATTCCTCCGGATTTAAGTTTAGTCTTAAATCTCGAGAAGAGCCGTGATCTTGCTTAGTCAAAATCATCGCTACTACAATTACTTCCTTCGTGAAGTGAAAGCATTGATTATCCAACTTATGCTAACCAGATCTGATCCGTAGGCGGTCCACGGATAAACCCCGACACCGGCAACGATCTCGTACAAGCAATAGGCGATAAACATCTATAGCGTGTAGTTTGAGAGAAAATTGCAATTTTTGGTTTAAAGTCTTATAAAAAGGCTACCTTTTTTTGAGTTTATTGTAAGCATTCAAAGTTGTAATGGACTCATCAAAGAAATTAATTTTCCGATCAAACACACTGGCGACCACAGTGAGAGCCGACAGCCTTTCTGCGAAGGCTGATGTGTCGCAACCTCGGATTCTTATCCCGGTTGAAGAAGATGTCGAATATGAGTTCGACCAGCAGAAGTATGAGGAGTATTTGTCCTCCCCCTCCAGATCCACCTCTCCTCGCAAGTCCAGGAAGGTTCGCTAGTCTTCGGATTTGAAGACCCAAGAAGATCTCACCGCCACTGCTGCAATCGTGGCTCGCAATGTCCCGCCGGCATCCGACGAGGTCGAAGCCGCAGATCTGAACTCCTTGAGTGAGGAGTTGACTACTGATAACGTGCCCATTCTATCAAAGAGACCACATCAGAGACGGCGACAACGCCTCGCGCGCCAGCTAGCCAAGGCCTTAGAACCAGTTGATGGAATTCGCTATGAAGCGGACCTGAAATCCAGGAGACGCCAAGCGTCGCAACAGCGGGCAGCCAACTTGTCACGCCCCGCTTCCCAAAATACCAGGGAATCGGGACGCGAACAAGCCCGCGACGTATTAGATTGAGAAGAAATATACACTATTTTTTTTTCTTTTTTTTTCTTCTCAACCCAATACGCTAAGCGTCAAAATACATAAATCTCAATCACAGGTCCCCGTTCACAGTAGCAAGAATACAAAGACAATCCAGAATAAGAAATAAACATATCATCCATAGTGAATCATCCCAGACATAAAAATATGGGTCAAACATGCCCTTATTACAAAACAGTTCCAGACAGAAATAAAATACATAGTCCATAATAAAAGAAAATACTACCAAAATATGAAAATCCGACATTAACTAAAGAAATAAAAGATAATGAGTCCTAATGTTCATCAACTACTACAGAGGAAAACACATCTAGGCTTCGGTTTGTTCTTCAACTCCCTCAGAAGGATACTCCGGTTCGGCATACACTGGTTCTGCTTCAACATCTAGCTGGACCTGTCCATCTCCTAAGTCTGACGCACACCAGAGAAAACAGGTGTACGTCAGGGTGCATGGCACTCGGCAAGATCTCACATGAACAAATATAGCGGTCGTATGACCCATGCGATAACGGTAATAATACTAATATGGAAGACAATAGTACAAGTAACTGGAAATCTAAAGAGAACATACAACTGTGTGAAAACGGTATCTGGGTCGAACACTAAACATCCTAAGACTCACTGGTCCATCTCTCAAATAGGTCCAAGTTCGCATTACCGGAAGACTGATTGTTCACCATCCCCTACGCGCATCCAATCCCGCGAAACAGGCGGCTAGAGGACTACACGCAATCCGATCTCGGCCCGGTCCGGACTCAGGCAAAGCTCAGGTGACGAAACAGGTCACGAATCCAAGTGGCGAAACAGGTCACTTGGTCCATCAAACCAACCCCAGGACGAAACAGGTCTCTGGTGTGGCCTGGAAGTTAGTCAACAATCATATTCGATCATGCGAACTAAGACTTTCCCAACCCAACTCTTTTCGTTTTCCGCAATCAACCATATTCTTCGCTGAAACTCGGGTTCACCACCTATCTCAATCAACGCACACACACGTGTCACTAAGTCTGTTCATGACGCCCAAGGCCACTAAATCATGAACTACTAAGGTTCTCATTACATCTAGGATAATGAATAATAACATGGCATGTTAAAAATGATTAAACCGGATTATGAAGCATGAATAAGAACTACAAAGGAACATCAAATGCATGAATAATCTATTGCAGCATGGAAACACATATAAATAGACTTCCTTAGTATCTTACTACTGAAGTGTCCAACTCCTCATACAAGCTATCCGTAATTAAGTATCCTCTAATATAATAATGCAGAAAAAGGAAAACTGTAAACCGATGTCATGTTGCACATGAAATGTCGTGCTCTACAATAATTATCATAAAATTACGAATTAATTCCAATAGTACTCTCTTTCTACATCAATTCATTTAAAAACATTTCTCTTGACAATCATTCTAAAAATAATAATTCATTTTCAAAATAGTTTCTTTTAAATCATTATAATTATCCAAGAATGATTCTTTTGTCAAACTAAACTTTTTAATGCTAAACTAATCCTCAAAGAAAATCATTAACTTATTAATGATTAAAATCACCTATTACAAAATAAACTCTCCAAATTATTTCTCCTAATAATTATTCACAAATAACCTTTTAATATATTATTATTATTTATTATTCTATATGAACAGTAATTATTTTTTTATTTTCTCTTTTTACTTATTCTAATTTTTTTTTTCAAAATTATTTCTCTTTATTATTACTAAAATACTAACTATCACTATGTATCAACATCCAACATCAAATATTCACAATACGACATTATCACCATCATCAGATCTAACTAATCATTAACTAATAATAATTATAAAACAAACACGTATAGATGCGAGATCTTGCCTGCGACGCGGATCGGATTCGACGTGAGAAGCGGAGTTCGACGGAGGCGAACTGGAGGGCGACGGCGACGGCGACTCGGTGGATCTGGTGGCTGGAGGATGGCCGGAGGGGACTGGGGTGGTGCAGGCGGTACAGCAGGAGGTCGGAGGCGGCTGCAGGAGGCGCTGGCGAATCTCGGGGAGGTGCTGGCCGCGAATCTGATGCGGTGGTTACGGGCTCGACGGCGGTCGAACGGAGGAGGCAGCGAGGCTGGACGTGATCGGAGGCGGACAGGAAGACGGCGGTCAGGCTCGGGTGCAGGCGGCGACGGCGTGGGAGTAGGGGATTGGGTCGCGGGTTCGAGGTCGGAGGTCAGCGGCGGGGACGAGCGGCGAAGTCGGCGGTTCGGCGGTCGGCGAAGGGGTGGTGGCGGTTGATGGTGCGGTAGTGATGGCGGAGCAGGGGATTGGGTTTCGGAGGAGAAGAACGAGAGAGAAGAGAGAGGAAATGGTGACGGCTGGGGTGTTCACGTGAAGGAAGAGAACCTATATATAGGTTAGGTTAGGGTATAATATGTATATATATTAGTTTTGATAGGGGAGTACGGTTAGATATAGGATTGCTGTGATTTAAAAAAATATTTGGAGAGAGAAAAAATATTTGATTTAAGATTTGAAAGATATGGAAGATTGTGTGCATAATTGTGATAGGATTTAGATAAAGGAAAGATGGACAAAATATATGGAGAGAGAAAATATGGAAATAAAATGGGAAGGTGTATAAAAGTTTATTAGAAATTGATTTGGGAAAAATTAGGAAATAATTCAAATTTCAAATGGAAGAAAAGAGGGGGAAAATTCGAAATTTCTCATAATATCTGAATTATATTAATAATTAATAATCAACCAACAATCTTTTTATTAATATTTATATACTAATGTACTATACTCAAGTTTACATTAATAATAACAAGATCATTAATAATATCAATCACCAAATGATAAAAATCACTAAACCGTAATTTAATATTTAGCAGAATTAAAAAAATACAAGATTATATATTTTATTGTTTATTTATTTTGAAAACTCCAAAAATTCCTAAAATTAGGAAAAGTATTAATAAAATATAGTATATTATTTTAAATACTGGAAAAATTTATTTAAATACGTATCAAAATTCACGGTTGTTACACAACTCCTCCAACTCAATGACGAATGAATGGATCCGCGTCAAAAGGATGCGTTCAACCCTTGAAGAACGGATCCAGAAACACCGCATGTTACTCGCACATGCACGAGCTCTGATGCAAGAAGCGTAGAAGTTGAAACAAGAAGAAGTGGTCAAGAAGCCACTAAGATCACGCCAAGTCGGGAGCCTAAAGTCCAAACCGACATCAAAAACAACCCAAACAGTGTCCGAAGGCATCGGAAAACCCAAAAAACCAGTTGCTGGCTCGGTCAGAACCGAGCCACCAAAGGGTAGTTCGGGCAAAAGTCAGACTGGTTCGGTCCGTTTTGCTGCTGGTTCACTTCCTACTATTCCGTCTGAGTTTCTGACGGTCTCTATTACTATCCCAGCAAATCAAGCACCTCCGGTAGAGATCCGCGATAGTGTGGATTTGTCCTGTTTTAAGATAAAGATCGCAGATCGCCTTGGCCCTTCACACGATGATCGAGGCAAAGCTCCAATCAAAGAGCGTTTAGGCCCATTGAACGGATCTCGAGCAGTTTTCCAGGCTGGAGGTCGTGCTAATTCTCCTAAGCAGTGGAAGAGATCGCATGACGGGAAAATCCCCGTAAATGACCGCATTGGATTGCGTGTCGAAGTCCAGGAAACTGTTCAAGGCCGACGTTCACAAAAACGTAACCTCAGACATGTGACTCCTGAAGATGTTAACAAGGCATTGAATTTCCAGAAGAAAACGTACTCGTTGGATGAGGACGTTACACCTAAGGAATCATGCCAGATTGGGGATTTGAAGTCAGAAGTCACGTGTTATGTGATTGACGCAGAGACTTCCTATAACCTACTATTGGGTCGACCCTGGATCCACGGTAATGTTATAGTCCCATCTACCCTCCATCAATGTCTCAAATATGTGGATATTAATAATGAAGTCAAGATGGTGGTCGCGGATAAGCAACCGTTTAATGGGTTGAAAAATTATTTTACCGACTCCCTTCTTTACGGTGCCGAATTCGATACTGAACCATCGGCCCAAAGAACGGACAACGGGGAAGAGGCTGATACCGAAGCTGGGTTTGATTATGATGGTGGTTTTGTACTTAATAACATTGTATCCATTGTAATCAATCTTGATGATAAAGAATCATCGAAAAATAGTTGTAACTGGCAACTTGCCGAAGAAATAGCAATAGATGATGATTTAGAGTACTCGTTGTGTCTTGATAATATCATGAAGCGGCTGTATGATAACCCCGACTTGTATATACCACTTCAATCATTTTACATGACGAAAAAGCAAGTGCAGGATTCGTTCGGAACAACACTTGTCATTCCTGCAAAGGCAGGGGGTGAAAAGGAAGTTATCTATGGTAAAGGAAGAGAATCTTCGATACCAGACCACTTTTTGGAAGTAGATAACGATGATGATAAACCTGCCCCTCATCTATTCAGGTATGACACAAGCGTGTAATCTCATGGAGAGATACGGATATAACTTCGCACTCGGGGAAGGTCTTTGTTTTGGTCGAGGTCCGCGAGTTCTGCCTCGTATGGCCTACCTACCAAAAGGAAAGCCCGATGACTATTATAGTCACCGAAGAGGTTTAGACTATGTTTCCTCGTCCGATGACGAATGTTGCTGGCAGGTCATTGATCAAATTGCTAATAAGGGTAAAGACGGATATTCTTCCGATTCTTCAGCCTGAGACTCTGACGCTAGTCTTGGGGAAATGTTCAAAAGGCTAATGTCAAATGTGGCTACAGTCGACCCTACCACAATAAAGGAAGATGACCAAATGCCAACTTGGGAAGACCCTTGGGTTCATCACCGTAATATGCAGTACGGTGATAGATTTGAGCAAAGGGAACCCCTTACCGAAGATCAAGTAGTCCAGGTGAATATGGGTAATGAGGATAATCCGAAGCCAATATTTATCTAGCCGGATGAGAAAGAAGAGTTGATCGCTCTCATTAGGGAATACATCGATGTTTTCGCCTGGAATTATGAGGATATGTCAGGACTCGATCCAAACGTGGCAATGCATCACCTCAATATTAAACCGGATGTCAAACCCGTCAAACAACAACAAAGATGGTTTTGTCCGCAAATTATGAAGGCAATCGAGTCCGAAGTTAAAAAGCTTATCGACTCGGGCTTCCTCAGGGAGGAGCAGCATCCCGAATGGCTTGCTAATATTGTCTCGGTCCTTAAGAAGAACAGGAAAATTAGGATTTGCATCGACTTCAGAGATCTTAACACCGCCTGTCCGAAAGACGATTTTCCTCTTCCCATCATAGATGTTATCATCGACAATACGTGTGGATTCGAGAGAATGTCCTTCATGGACGGATTTTCTGGTTATAATCAGATAAAGATGCATCCAGATGATGAAAAGCATACCACATTCAGAACACCCCTTGTTGTTTTCTGCTACACGGTTATTCCCTTCGGTTTAAAGAACGCGGGTGCCACATATCAGAGAGCCATGTCAAAGATTTTCCAGGAACATCTCCGGAAGACTGTTGAATGCTATATGGACAATCTAGTCGTGAAAAGCCGTGATAAAAATGATCACATCAAGGACTTGAACACAATGTTCGATCTGATGCGGACTCATCAATTGAAGATGAATCATACCAAATCTTTCCTCGGAATATCCAGTGGTAAATTCCTTGGATTCGTCGTCACAACTAAGGGTATTCACATTGACCCTGATAAAGTGAATGCGATTAACGAGTTGCAACCCTAAGAAACCTTAGAGAACTCAGAGGGTTACAAGGACGGTTAGCGTACATCCGTCGGTTCATTTCGAACCTTTCAGGAAAGTGTCAGCCATTCTCTAGACTCACGAAGAAAGGCGTATCATTCATATGGGATGACGCTTGTCAAAAAGCGTTCGAAGATATTAAAGAATATCTCTCAAAACCTCCATTGCTCGTTGTACCGAAATCGGGCAAACCATTCTTGATTTATGTCAAGGCGACGAGCCACTCGTTAAGTGCATTACTTGCACAAGACGACGATAACGGTCATGAACAAACGGTATACTACCTAAGCCGAATCCTTGTGGGTGCCGAATCTCGGTATCCAATGATTGAAACAGAGTGTCTCGCCTTGGTGTTCACTATTCAAAATATGCAGCACTACTTGGTCGGACAGACTATCTACGTCATCTCCAATGTTAATCCAGTCAGAGTATTCATGACCTAGCCGGCTTTCATAAATTGGCGGTTAGCAAAATGAACCTTACTTCTGTCCTAATACAACCTACACTTTAAACAACAAAAGTTCGTCAAAGGCCAAGCTATTTCCAATCTCCTGGCAGCTAACCCAACTACGGATACCGCCGAGGTATATGATGATCTGCCAGATGAAACCCACGAAGCCAACGTAACTTCCCATCAACAGGTGTGGTGGTTGTACTTCGACGATGCCACTCGAGCAACTAATGTAGCAAGTGCTCCTGGATGTTCTAAGATTTCCTCCGGAGTTGGAGTTGTCCTAGTTTCCCCGGGAAAACATGTGATGCCTCGAGCCTACTCGCTAACCGAGCCGTTCTCAAACAACATAGCCGAATATAATGCACTGCTTATTGGACTTAGTTTTGCTAAAGAGCTGGGGTCGATTATCTCAAAGCTTTCGACGATTCTCAACTCGTAGTTAAACAAGTTCAGGGAGAGTATGAGGTTAGAAATCAAGATTTGATACCATACCATAAGGTGGCCGTTGTGATGGCAGAATCGTTTGAAGGGTTCTTCATCGAATACATTCCACATTTACAAAATGCGTACGCAGATGCACTGGCAGCATTAGCCGTGTCCCTGGCGCAGTCTCCCGAAATAGAACAGTTCGTTACTGTGAGAACTCATCAACTCTTCGTACCAATCTATGATGTAGATGACAAGGAAGAGGATATTAAAGAAGTGCATTCAACTCAAGTTGAGTTCGAACCCCGAGATTGGCATTTTCCTATCATCGACTATGTCTTGCATGGAATCTTACCATAAGACATGAAGGAAAGGGACTCAATCCGATGAAGAGCACCGAGATTCTACTATAACATGGAGAGTCGAACGCTTTATCGTCGGGGGTATGATGGTTTACTACTACATTGTTTATTCACTAAAGAGGCAGAAGAAGTCCTTAGGGAGATGAACGAAGGGGTTTGTGGTGCACACCAACCTGGCCCCAAACTTTATGAACGTATCAGAAGAATAGGATATTTCTAGCCCATCATGATCAAAGACGCAGTCGCATATACCCGAAAGTGTCACGCGTATCAAGTGCACGCGAATTATATGCACCAACCCCCAGAGTATCTGCATCCTTCGGCTACATCATGGCCTTTTAAGACTTGGGGAATGGATGTTGTTGGTCCTATAAATCCCCCGTCAGTCAAAGGTGATCGATTCATTCTAGCGATTGCTGATTATTTCTCCAAATAGGCTGAAGCGATTCTGCTCAAAGAAGTGAAGAAGAACAGCGTCGTTGTGTTCATTAAACACCACATTATCGACCTGTATGGTGTCCCAAGGCGAATCATACATGACAACAGTCCTCAGTTTGTTAGTAATGCATTCATCAAATTTTGCGAGAAGTTCAAAATTTAAGACGTCTCGTCAACAGCTTACAATTCCACAGCAAACGGATTAGCTGAAGCCTTTAACAATACTATTATCAAGCTTTTATCAAAACTCGTGAAGAATAACAAATGAGATTAGGATGATAAACTCAGCAAAGCTCTATGGGCCTACCGCACCATAGTTCGCACGCCTACTGGTGCAACCTTGTATTCTTTGGTGTTCGGGTGTGAAGCCATCCTTCCGTTAGAAATTCAAATTTCATCTCTTTGAATCGCTCTCACAGCCCAGATGACGACTGAAGAACAACATCAGAAACGTCTCGAAGAACTCGAGATGCTCGACGAAAAGCGGTTAGAAGCTTAACAGCACATTGAGTTCTACTAATCCAGAATTTCCTGAGCTTTTGATAAAAAGGTTCGGCAACGGAGTTTTAAAGAAGAAAATTTAGTCTTAACTAAATGATGGCCCATGATCCTTAATTCCAAGAAGAAAGAAAAATTTGAACCCAAATGGGAAGGACCATTCGTAGTAGAGACAGTCTACTCGAGTGGCGCATATCGCTTTATTACTAAGGCGACCGGCTTATGATGCCGATAAACGGCAAGTTCCTAAAAAAGTACTACCCTTAGTACTTTCAGAATAACCAGTATCGGGAAGTTCCCAGAAGAATACTGCATCTGGTATTCTTAGGGATAACCCAGTCAGTACGAAAATAATAAATAAGAAATCCACATTTAGACTCTGGATGTTTTCAAAGTTGAAGCATATTTTATTATTGATATCGAATTTACTAATTCTTATGAATTCTTTTGCTGAGATAAGGTTTGACCATTTTGACAGATCAATCTTTCCTTACAAAATCCCCCACTGATCAAATCAATTGACGGTGGGCCCACCAAAATTTCTATCCGCCAATTCTTGGTAATTTTCAAAACTTGACGTGTTAAGTCCTGATCACTTAACATCAAAATCCTCTATCAAGTGGCTAGTACAAGTCGGTATTTCTACTGCTACCTGTATTCCACTCTCATTGCTTTTAGGTCAAACTTATAAAAGTTAGGGCCAAAGTCAGATTCCCCTCTTGATTCCTTCCATGAACGAGAGGTCCACTTTCAATTTGAGCAATCAAACCTAAAAAAGTTAGGATTGTTCTCAACCTCACTTGGTCAAACCTACAAATAGTTAGGACCAAGATCGAACCATCCCTTTCGATAAACGAAAAACTTTCACCTATTCCTTTTCAGCCAAACCTATAAAAGTCAGGGTCAAAACCGAAATATCACCTCAATAAATGAGGAACACTTTTCTTGGATTAAGCAACCAATCATATAAAAGTTAGGGTTGCTTGAATCTTTCCGATTCTTGGAGTGGAGATCCCACTCTTAGTTTTACCTTTCTGGATTCTGGGAGTGGAGATCCCACCTCGAGTCTCCTTTCCAACTGGAGATAGAATATAAAATTCTTCCTCTTCGGTATTGGGAGATAGAATATAAAATTTTTCCTCTCCTATTTTTGGGTTCGTCTTTACCCTAAACAAGACCTGGGGACGGAATATAAAATTCTCTCTCTCCAGTATCACGTTTGTCTTTACCCTAAGAAAAGACACAATTCTCAACTTCAAATCCGTGCACTTCATGCACGGGGAATTTTATCTGAACTCCTAAATAGAGATAAGACTATGCCTAACACGTGTTACCAGTTTAGTCTTTCACCGAGTAAAAAAGACACCAGAATACAGGTCTGGGGACATTTATCCCGAATCCTAAGTAGGGATGAGTCAGCGCCTAATACGCCTTGCCGGGTGTCATATTCCCGTAAAAAATGGTGAAGTCTATGTATTCAAAATCATAGCATCAAGTCTAGGAGAACTAACTCTCCTAGCACAACGTTACATGTGAAACGTGTTTTAATAATTCACATGCTAGCCCGATTCAAACGGTAATCGATAAAGGCACATCAAATCCGTTAAAGGTTGAGGGTTTGCCAAAAATTCTAAGTCTACGTATAACACACGTTGCCGGTTTAGTCTTTCACCGATTGAAAAAGACACTTGAATCTAAGTCTGGGGAATTTTATCCCGAAACCTAAGTAGGGATAAGTCAGCGCCTAACACGCGTTGCCGGGTGCCATATTCCCATAAGAAATGGTGAAGTCTATGTATTCAAGATCATAACATCAAGTCTAAGTGAATTAATGCTCTTAGCACAACATTACATGCGGAACAGACCAAAACAATCTGCATGCTAGCCCGATTCAAACGGTAATCGGTAAAGGCACATCAAACCCGTTGATGACTGGGGGTTTGCTAAAAATTCTATAAATATTATGGTTGATTATTCCAAACAGAATAAGACATCATAATAAAAGAGGTATAATGAACGAAAAAAAACATCTTCTATTAATGAAAATTAAGTTTGTAGGTACAAAAGTCACAGTCAATCTACATGGAGCTTATGGCTAAGAACTTGTTGCTCTAACTTCGACAACTCTTCCACATAAGCTTGCTCGAGCTCACCCTGCAATGTAGCCTTCATGGATTCTTCGTTAGCAGCTAACATCTTTGCAGCCTCTTCTTTTGCCTTGGTCAACTCCTGCTTCGAGAATTCCAACTCCTAGACACCATCTCCCGGCTATGTTCCTCGTCAACCCTTGCCACTTCTAAAATTTCCCAAGCCACTTGTTCTGCTTGAAGCTCCTGTTTAAGTTGCGCTATCTTGCCAGCACTTGATGCAAGGGAGGACTTGATATTATGTAGAGTTTGTAACTTGTCATCAAGGACGGCTTTCATCTTATCTACTTTACTTTGGCACGTTTGGACCTCAGGACCAACCAATGCTTGGGCGTTGCGCCATGCTCTCAGCTGGGATTCTGTCTGAGCAGCTATATACGAAGGAGCACCTGTATCTCGAAATTCTTGAAGTTTTTGAAAATCACGTTCTAGACGATTCAAGTCATCAGCAATAGCTTGCGCCAAGTCTAGCGATCCGATTTTCTCTATTGGGACCAGTTTGAGATCGAGAAGTGGCCTGAATTGACGAAAAGAGGCCCCACTATGGAGGAGTTTGTCGATCATCTTGCCCACAAAAGTTAAGAAGCTGCTAACTTCCATACAAGGACAACCTGGTTTGGATCGTCATCTAAAAATAGCACTTTGACAAGATTGTGAAGTTGTGACGGAATCTCTGTAGGAAAAATAGGAATCAAATATTTCAGAATATTAACTTGAATATCTCCAAGTTTCAGGGTGGAGCTTACTAATACCGACGGAAGTTCCCTCACCTGGATTTCCAACACTTGATTCCATCTGCCCGGCCTCATGAACTGGTGGAGGCGCTGCAAAAGCAACAGCCGTTGATGTATCAACTTTTTCGGTTAGTCCGACGACTTGTTTAACCGGATTAGTCCCCACACCTGCGATGGTCATCTCAGTTGTTAAGAGTGGGAGATGAGTCGGAGTAATTGACGAATGATCTTGTGTAATAATTCCTGCCGCTTGCGGAAAATCGGGACCCTTAGAAGCGTCAGATATCTCAACGTTGATGTTTGTACCAGTCTCAACGACTGGTCCTACAAGTGAAACTCCTCTATAGTTAAGTAAATTCGAGATAGGAATAACTATTATAGAGGGGTAAAATTTATACCTGCAGAGGAACCAGGCTCGGCGGATGCTTGAACGGTATCATGACAAACTTGCTCCAACAACATATCGTTAGATACCAAAGGGTCTGATATCGGATCAGATGGATGGTCGTCCGACGTCTCAAAAGTAGAAAGGGGTCCTCATTATCCAAATTCTCCATAAGTATACCTATGGAAGAGTCTGAATTTTAAGACACAAGAAGAGAAATTAGGAATCCATAACAAATAAGAGTTGGATTTACCCTTGTTAGGGACAGCAGAGTTCACAATCCCAGTATTGACACCTATTTCTTAGAGTTTTTATAAAAGAGCCAAAAGCATAGAAACAATTAACGGAGGCACGAATTCTGAATCTGTCAATTCCCAAAATCGCCATTTGAAAGATGTATTACCGGTGTTAGATGTACCTGGGTTAAAAACTGTCGTAGACAAACCAGGTCCTACCCCGGTACCTTCATTGGTTTCAACAGACATATCCACTGCAGCGTTATCGGGCTCATCGAGAGTAGCTCCATATACTTGCTGTGAGTGGTTAGGCTCTTGAAATGAATCAAAATCAGGAGAAGGAGGATCATAAACGATCTCACTCTGGTCATGTCCCCCTGAAATGCAGATTCACTAAGTCTAACAGGGGATAGAATCAAAAGACAAGCAAAGAGTTGAAACGTTACCTTCCCCAACAATGTGTGTGTCACCGAGTGGTTCTACGTTAGAAACTGATGATGTAACGCGTCGCCTCAAAACCATCTTCTGACGTTTACAAGGCCACGTCTTGTTAGGATCCGCAGGTTTACTCGGTATGGATTCAACACATGGTTCAATTAGGGGATTAATCCGAGCCATGGTCCGGGAGTAAGTGCGAGTAAAATGACGACCTTTCACTTCCTCTCTCTCTTCGGAACCTACACTTGGAATTTCAACAAACATTTTGTGAGGATAAGAGCTTTCCACCTTATTCGGGTCTTGAGTCGGCGAATTCGATCGACGACTATCAGATCCAATAGCTCTTCGAAAAAGAACTCTGACAAACCTGTGCCGAGTTCCTCTTCATCGTTGTCTGCTGCCTTATCCTTACCGCTGGCAACATCTGCATCTGAACCTTCTTCTCCGGAAAAGAAGGTATCATCCTCTTGTTCCTTATTTTTAGAAGGACCGGCGAGTTCTTTGCCTTTCCTCTTCTGGTACTCGGCCTCATAAACCATTTGGGTAGCAATCCGAGCTACTGCCTCGGCCATCAACTCTACAATCGGCTTCACTGCGATGGACTCGTTGGCCGCTAATAACCAGCAGCAATATAAGAAGGTAAATTCTAGTTTGCGTTCAGCAACCGGAAGACTAAACCTGGCACCAGTACAACCCGTAACATTCCACAACCACACCCGGGCACCGTCTACTAAGCCACCACGAGTCCGGAGTTCTGAACTTGGGTTCCCAACATATATTTGATCATACCCAAGTTGTGCAAACCAACACGGTAGATACGGTTCTATGTAACAATAATTCTTTACTCGAAAAATCACATAACCTGGCCTAATGTTCACTAGCCAATCAAAGCATCCAGTGTCAAGGCAGGTCCGACCAGTACCAGGTTTCTCTACGTCAACCAATGAATCACCATAACGACCCGAAAATCGAGGGAAGCATGTCGAGACGACCCAACATTTATGGTCTTGTAGCCGTTTCTGTATGTCCATAGACCCCCGTCCTTTCCATTTACAATCTTCTATCAGCTGTAGTAAGGGGACATATTAGTTCGCAATCTTTGGTGCATCCATCATGTTAGGGTGATGAAGAACAAACCACGCCATCAGGTACGTGTAAGGCAGCTCCACCTTGGCCGTTTGGATTACAGCACTTGGTTTACTTCCTTCCTTGGTGAAAGTACTAATCATTTGGCGAAGACCACAGTGGATATCGGTGATCATTGCCGGGAGAAGAGAAAGATTTTTCTGGTAAGCCAGTTGAACAGCGGGGTAAAGTACCTCCATAGGTAGAACATCCGTGGGTTGATATGGGACTACGCATTTCTTTAACCAAATGGTAAGATAACCAGTCAACAGAGTCATCGGGAGAATAGGCTTCATTGTATGTCATAAGAAAGTGTGAAACTTGGTCCTGGCGGGAAAATCATCCTCGATACCGGTGGTAGTATAGGAATGAGCGTCGGACTTCTTGATTAACTCATTAATCTCTGACGAAGTCAGTGGCCTCAACTCACAAATCGCTTCACCAGAATTGCTTTCTAGATTTCTGAATAAATAAATTGCAAATCTTTTCAAGCTGATTTGTGGTTTGGTCCTCTTCGATAACGGTTCGGCACCTGCTAAAGCTACATAGTAATAGCAGGTGAGATCCCACAAAATGTCGTAGCGATTAGGGGTAGTCGACTTCAACTGACATAACTCCCGATTCGAAGGGAAATATTCTTGGTATATCATATTTCCCATTAGCAAACCCGAAACCTTGTTCATCTCATGAAGAGCTAATCCCAGTTCCCTGCGCTTCGTCAGAAATGTATTCGTGTTGGGATTGTAAAGCTCCATCAACGTAAGGAAGTGGGAAATGCTGATAGTCAGTCCATACATAGTGGCATGAACGTCTGCGTATAGCCCGCTGGCCTTCGGTTTTTCACCTCATCGGACGAGGACATAGCCGGTTAGGCGAGACCACCAAAGTTTATCAGAAGAATGGATCCAACCATAACATCTGTGGTTATTGGTAGGCATCTCTCTCCCTAGTCTCGCGAGGCGATTCTTCAGAGTGTTAGCAACCATACATAGCTCGCCTAGTGGCGGGTCATTCAATCCTAATACACCGGGATGCAATCCGGTGACACGATTTCTATTACTTGAACTAGGAGTGGAATGATGAGTGATGTATCCGCAATGGACGCGTTCATGTTCCTCCGTCAGATCCCACGGCATCTCTCGTTTAACAGCTTGTTGTCGTAGTTCGATCAATGAGTGATGACGAGGAATATGAGGGATATATAGAAAGCCCCCTTCATCCTTATGCAACCATTGCTCAGCTTTGAGGGCCACGATAATCGGGTCCTCAATAAAGTCACCGAATAAATAATTTGGTTTCGTTAAAGGACGAGTGGAGTTGATGTCTTCAACCAGAGGTGTGTCGGTAATCAATTGCCGTAAGGTACGACGATCTCCTTTACGTATTAGCTGGGGAAGTTCTTCAGGTGCACCCAGTGCAAATTAGGGGATAGACGGGATGAGCATAGGATCTTTAGTGGAAACACAAGCCTCGCCAGAGCGGCCTTCTACCGCATTGGTAATGATCGCCTTTGAAAGGATTCGACTGAAACAAATAATGCGCATTTACAAAATGTAATTATGAGATTTCCTATTTATCTACGCAGGCGTTGAACTCATCTCACGGAGCGGTGAGATAGAGTCACAACCCTATAATTGGTGAGACGATTTCAACGGTATCACGTGCGCGCAAGACAAGGCACGCTATTGCACAATAACACGACAATATACCTCGTCTTGCGTAACACAATACAATGTAATATGATTAAGACGTATTTTGACCAAGCAAAACGCGGTTATGAAGCGGCCACACCCACGAGGGAGAGTGACGGCTCTTTCCAATTACCTTATCAAGGAGGACAAAGCGGGGGTATAATATACAACATGTCCATATGGGTTTCTAAGCAAAAAAGGAGAAAATGCTTATTAATTAGGCAAGACGATTTAGACTGCATTATACACACGAAGCACGACGTACGTGGTCATATAAGTAACATGACAACATACCCGTCCTCCGGAGTATAACGCAACTAGAAATCGCCCCAAATTAATTTAGGCGTGTTTTGACCAAGCAAAATACGGCTATGGAGCGGTCACACCCACGAAGGAGAATGACGGCTCTTCCTAATTACCTCACCAAGGAGAGCAAAGCGGGGACGCAGGATGTAATATACAGCATGACATGTTAATGTTGAATTCGTGAATAAAAGAAGTGATGACGTTATACCTGTGCAACTAAAAGGCTCTGGCTCAGGTGACTGGGTAGCAGAATGACCCCTCACGGCACGTGATCTCCTCAGCGACATAACTAATCTACAAAAAAAATCAGTGGTTTAGATATATCGAGACTGGCGAGGCAACAATCAAATAATCAAAAGGGAAATTATGATATTTAACTGAGATTCTAAAAAAATTAGGATTTTCCGGTTAAAAATCCAATTAAACCTACGTAATATATACCCAATTCAAGGTAAAAAAAGGGAAAGCAAATGCATGAAGCTAAAGTGATAAGTTGAGGACTCGGTTTGATTTTCATTCGTAATTGACTATTCAACAAATTAAACCAAATATCTCGAGGTTTCGGTTCAAGACATATGCGTGGCCAAGTAAGAAAACTCGACGGGGCTACAAATCCGATTCTCGTACACGACTAAAAGTACAATGATCGCAAGTCGCAGTTCGGCCAAATTCGTACATATAACGGTTCGGTCACAATCACAAATCTCGAAGGGTTGATCAAGCTTCGCGTACAATCAAGTATCCATATCAAGTTAAGTTCTCAAACGAAACCAAGCAAGGGAGGTTAAGCATGCAAGACCAAATACAACCAAGCTAAATTCCAGTCTTCATTTATCATCCAAAGGCTCGACATAAAAATTCCTACGGTAAAGATTCATACATACAAGGGGTCGGCCATGTCAAGTTTCAAACAAGGGATTGTTTCACCACAACCCAAAGTCTTTCAATCCCAATTCAAGGGTGGAGGCATCCAAAATTTTCGGCCACTTGTTGCAAATAAACCCCCTAAACAATTTGTGGTCTTTTTGCACATAACACCCCCTCAAATTTTAGCCATAACACCCCCTCAAAATTCAGTCATGACACCCCTCAAATTTTGGCCATAACACCCCGAAAATTTCAGCCCCAAATTCACACATAAACATACAAAATTTTAGCCCCAAATTTGCACATAAACCCCTATAGTTTTCCCCAAATTTGCACACAATCCACATCCAAAATTTCGGCCATCTACATATGTATAAAACTAAGAAAATATTGAAATCATGGGTGAGGGAATCCACATCTATATTTTCGGCCAACTTTCAAGAACAAAAATAAGATTTGAGTTTTTTCCCCAAATCAAGAAATTAGGGTATTGCCAAATTGAGACTTCAAGAGAAAGGAATCAAATTGAAGCTATGAGGGAGAGAGGTTCTTACCAAAGCTTGGGAAATCGTTGAAGAGGAAGCCTTGTTGATGATGAAGCTCAAAATCCTCCAAACCCAAACTATAGCTTGCCTTGTTTGAAAGTTTTAGGAAGATGAGAGCTTTGAAGCTTTGAAGAGGAAGGGGTTAAAGGCTTTGAAGAGGAAGGGGTTAAAGGCTTTAAAGGAGAAGAGGATAGAGTTCTTAGGGAGGAAGAACTCATAACAGCAAGAAAAAAAAGAGGGGGGCAGAACACTTGTTGAAACCTAAAAAAAAGAAAGAAGAAGAGGAGAAGAGGAGGTCGGGTGGGGAGTTAGGGCTTTTAAGTGAACCGAACCCATGAACTAGACCGGCCCGAACCGGACCGGCCTGAACTGAACCAGAATCTTGAACCGGACCGGGCCAAACTTCATTTGTTGGCTCGCACGTGTGTGAGCCGCGAAATGTTGGCTTGCGCGTATGGAGGGCTTCAGAGGCACTCCGCATACATTTTGATCCTCTTTTCGGGTGTTTTTCGATGTATTCGACGCCCGTATAAATACTCCAATAGGATACGAGTCTAAACTGTTTCCCACTCTTGACGGGAAGTTCTTGGAAAATATTACGCGTAATATTCTTAAGGATAACCCGGCAACCTCCGACGGGTATACAAGGATAAGCTGAATTCCGAAACTCCCAGGAGTATATGAGTATAAAATGGTTCTCCTCAGGCCAACGCATTGTGATGAGAGTCAACGTCGATCGATACAAAACCTTAGAGTCAATGCCGGTCAACGTGTTGCGATGCAGATAATTAGTTCAACGTCAACTCAATAATAAGAGCTAAATTCAGAGACTTACGCATCAACTTCAGTTCAAGATTTCGACAACGGTTAGACGATAAACGTAGAGCCGGAAGAACTTCATTTATTCAAAACACTGAATAGGCTGAAGGCTGAAGAGATCAAGAATTGAAGCCGGCTAGAGATCCTTTGACAACGACTGAAGGTGGGGGCCTATCATATCCAAAGCACCCCAGACTCATCTATAGAAGAATAAGTCTGAAATATTTTGGAGGGGGTATCTGTAGGTATCTAAAAATACCTATAGGTATCCACGCACAGCTCGAGACGGAGAGAAGGTGATGAATGCCATTATCTAAGTCAAAGAGAATTATCTAACACCGACAAGCAAATCAACGAACTATTGATGACGTGGCCCGCACACCCATCGGCCACCAAATCGTCGAACCAAGTGACCCGCGTGCTCATCGGCCACCATCTAGTGGCCCACACACCCATCGTCCACCAAGTCAGCGAAGCGACTGGCCCGTGCACTCACTGGCCACTTCCAAGTGGTCCGTGCACTTGTCAGCCAGCTCCAAATGTTCCGCGTGCTCACCGGCCACCATTAAGTGGCCCGCACGCTCGTTGGCCACTAAAATGGCATACAAGTCAACGAAACGACGAAATACGCGTAACGACGGAACAAGTCAAAACCCGAAAAACCAATAAAAGCCCCTGGCAGCCGAGTCACATCGAAACTACTCGGCCGAACCAGTGGTTCAGCCCATAGCCAGGTCACCAAATGGTGGCTGGGTGGTCGAGCCACCAAATGGTGGCTCGGCCAAGACCGAGCCACTAATTGGTGGCTCGGCCAGGCTGAGCCACCGGGTGACGCGTCAGCCAAATTTGATCTTGTTTTGGTTTTGACGGTTTTTCTTGGGATTTGTTTGTTCCTGAGCATCCCAACTGATCTGATACTGTGGTTATTCAGTTATTAACTAAAGATAAAGAGGAATCCTTCGTTTTGATCCAAAAAACCATCAACCGGAGCCTATAAATACGAGGTCGGGTGCTCATTTCTTGAGATCTAGAAAAGAAGAGGACGAAGTGCTGTCAAATTAGAGATTGGAGCATGAATTTCAGAGAGTTAGCAGATTTTGGCGGAGTTCTTCAACGAAGTGAGAGTTCGAGAGATCTGAGACTCATTCCCTATTCCTTCGGATTTAAGCTTAGTCTTAAATCTTAAGAAGAGCCGTGATCTTGCTTAGTCAAAATCATCGCTGCTACAATTACTTCTTTCGTGAAGTGAAAGCATTGATTATCTAACTTCTGCTAATCGGATCTGATTCGTAGGCGGTCCATGGATAAACCCCGGCACCGATAACGATCCCGCATAAGCAATAGGTGATAAACATCTATTGCGTGTAGTTTGAGAGAAAATTGTAAATTTTGGTTTAAAGTCTTATAAAAAGGCTACCTTTTTTGAGTTTATTGTAAGCGTTCAAAGTTGTAATGGACTCATCAAAGAAATCAATTTTTCGATCAAACAATCGTCTCAAAGGAGGAGCCGCGACCTGGTGGGATCAGACTCAAAATACGAGGCAATGATAAGGCAAGCATCTAGTTCGGATTTGGTGATGCTTGAAGCAGTTACTACAAGCTAGGTTCCTACCACCCGACTATCAACAAATTATCTACAACCAGTTCGAGCAATGCTGTTAAGGATTCAGATCAATAAGCGCCTATACCGAACAGTTCTTCTGTCTTACTTCTCGTTGTGATTTGTCTATGAGCGAGGAGCAACTCGCGGCAAAGTATATCGAAGGTTTGAAGTATTCAATTCAAGAGAAGGTGGCTATCTACAATGTGTACTCTATGGACGAAGCCCATAACATGGCTCTCAAGGTGGAAAGATTAGCCTCCAAGACACCACCTTTCAGGCGAACCGATTAAGGAAGTTCGGTCGAGAAGGTAAGAGGTGATTCGGCAGGGCTAAGAATGACTGATCGGTCTAATCCTTCATAATCAGCTGGGCGGTTAACAAATCAATCACCGCTCCAAACGACTCAATCAAATCACTATGCCAAGTTGACTGTAGGGAAGTGTTTCCAATGTCTCTAATCAGAGCATAAGTCCAACGAGTGCTTGTAGCAGCGGAAGGTCAATCTAGCGAATTATGAAGAGGAAGAAGATGGACACGCAGCATTTGACGAAGAGTATAAGGAAGAGTTTGCCGAGATTGAGGGTGATAACATGTCATGTGTTGTTCAACAACTCCTGTGCGCCCAGAAGACTCCAAATTCATCATAAATGACATCAAATCTTCTTTTCTAGGTGTTCAGTCAACAACAAGGTGTGCACCCTCATCATTGACAATGGAAGTTACGAGAATATAGCATCAAAGTCCTTGATGGATCACTTGAAATTGCCGATCGAGACCAAGCATGTGCCTTATACCATCGGATGGATCAAGAAGGGTCCCTCCGTGAAGGTGACCGAAGTATGCCGCATACCACTATCACTAGGCAAGACTTATTACGATTCTGTTGCTTGTGATGTTGTGGATATGGACGCATGCCATGTATTGTTGGGATGGCTGTGGTAGTATGTTGTTGACCCTAAGCATGGTGGCAAGAAAAATGAGTACTCTTTTGTGTGTATGAATTAGAAGATCATCATACAACCTATTCCACCTTCTCCAAAGCACCACACAAAGATCAAAAATCCAAACGTATATATCTTTGTAACAAGGGAGAGTTTCTGGCCGAGTCAAAAGAGTTGAAGCGGAGGTTTGCTTTAGTTGTGAAGGAAGAAGTAAAGACACCCATTGAGGTCCCAGAGAAGATGAAATTGCTGCTTAAGGAGTTCGAAGTGTTGATTCTTGAAGAGCTGTCAGCGGGTCTTCCTCCCATGAGGGATATTCAATACCATATTAATTTTATTCCAAATTCAGTGCTTCCTAATCTCCCTTATTATCGTATGAACCCGTAGGAGAAGAAGATATTATCGGACACCATTGAGGACCTTATTAAGAAAGGTCACATCCGAGAGAGTATGAGTCCATTCATAGTTCCCGCCCTGTTGACACCAAAGAAGGATGAGAGTTGGCGGATGTGTGTTGATAGTAGAGCCATTAACAAGATTACAATCCGCTACAGGTTCCTAATCCCGTGGCTGGACGACATGTTGGATCAGTTGGGAGGCGTGAGCATCTTTTCAAAGGTTGACTTGAGGAGTGGGTATCATCGGATCCGAATCCGACCCGGTGACGAGTGGAAGGCTGTATTCAAAAAGTAGTAAGGGCCTCTACGAATGGTTAGTGATGCCTTTTGGGTTGTCGAATGCTCCAAGCACCTTTATACATTTGATGAACCAAATTCTGAAGCCTTTCTAAGAACGATTTGTAGTCGTCTACTTTGATGATATTCTCATCTATAGCCGAGATGAACAGGAGCATATGTTGCATCTCCGAGAGGTATTCTAAGTGCTATAGGAGAAAGAACTTTACATCAACCTTAAGAAGTGTGTGTTCTTGATGACTCAACTTGTGTTCTTAGGATACGTGGTAAGCTCGTAGGGGATCCAGGTTGACGATGATAAAGTCAAGGCAATCAAGGATTGGTCGACCCCAAAAAGTGCTACTGAAGTAAGAAGCTTTCATGGGTTAGCATCTTTTTATCAGCGTTTCATTCAAAAGTTTAGTTCTATAGTTGCTCCCATGATGGATTGCTTAAATAAGAAGGGTGTTTTCGAGCGGACCGATGAAGTAAATGCAGCTTTTACCCTTATCAAGGAGAAGATTACTTCTGCACCTATATTGACATTTCCAAATTTTGACAAGCTCTTTGATCTTGAATGCGACGTGTGTGGTGTAGGTATTGGAGCAGTCCTGTCTCAAGAGAAGCGCCCTATTGCTTTCTTGAGCGAGGAGTTGAATGAAGCTCAGTAGAAGTGGAGTACTTATGAGCAAGAATTATATGTTATTTATCGTTCTTTGAAGAGTTGGGAAAGTTACCTCATTGCTAACAATTTCGTGATTTACTTCAATCATCAGTCTTGTCAACACTTCAAGTATCAAAAGAATATCAACAAAATGCATGGACGTTGGGCTTCGTATTTTGAGCAGTTTAATTTTACTTTGCGACATAAATTAGGACTCAACAATAAGGTAGCCGATGCTTTAGTTGGCGAGTATCCTTGTTGAGCATTTTGCAAAGTGAAGTTGTTGCTTTTAACTGTTTAAAAGAGCTTTATGTTGATGATGAAGACTTTCAGGAGATTTGGGCAAAGTGTTTGACAAAACAACCTACATGAGACTTTGTTATCATGGACGGCTTTCTGTTTAAAGGAAATCGGTTTTGTATTCCCAAGACATCATTGAGGGAAAAGATAGTTCGAGATTTACGTGATGGCGGGCTTGGTGGACACTTTGGGTAAGACAAGACTGTTTTGAGTCTTGAGGATAGATGTTATTGGCCGAGTTTGAGGAAGGATGTGGCGACACTTGTGAGGAGTTGTCAAGTGTGCCAAGTTACAAAGGGGCAAGTGCAAAATACTAGTTTGTATACTCCTCTACCTATGCGCAAGGATATATAAGAAGATTTGAGTATGGACTTTGTGTTGGGACTTCCCCGAACACAAAGAGACGTGGATTCAGTATTTGTGGTAGTGGATCGATTTTCTAAGATGGCTCACTTCATCCCATAACGTAAGACTTCGGATGCACCACATGTTGCACGGCTATTCTTTCAAGAAGTGGTTCGGTAACATGGTGTTCCTAGTTCGATTGTTTCGGATAGAGATACTAGGTTCTTGGTGACTTTTTGGACTACTTTATAGCGACGATTTGATATTTCATTGAAGTATTCTAGTACATCCCACCTTCAAACGGATGGACAAACGGAAGTGGTCAATCGAACTTTGAGGAACTTGATTCGATGCATATGTGGAGAGAAGCTAAAGATGTGGGATCAAGCTATACCTCAAGCTGAATTCTCCTACAACTTGACTGTTCATAGTTCTACATGTATGTCTCCTTTCTTCATTGTTTATAGTAAGACCCCTCGACATCTCCAAGATTTGTTGAAGTTGCTGACAAGTAGCAAGTTCAGCGAGACAACAAGTTCAATGGCTAAGAAAACTTTCAACGTTCAAGAGGAAGTGCGTACAAAGCTCGAGAAGGCTAATGCAAAGTTCAAGGCGCGAGAAGACAAGAAGAGGCAACTCAAGGTGTTCAATGAAGGAGACATGGTGATGGTTTACTTATGGAAATAACGGATGCTGGCTGGAACATATAGCAAGCGTAAACCGAAAAGATATGGACCGTTCAAGATTCTCAAAAAGATCAATAACAATGCATATCTTGTGGATCTTTCAGAAGGAATGACTATGTCTAAGACATTCAACATGGCGGATATTTCTGACTATCATCCTTCAATCGAGTTGTATTCAAGTGATGCAAACTCAGAGACGAGTTCTTTTGAAGAAGGAGGGACTAATATAGGAGATCTACATGGCCGAGACGACATCAGGGGATGACGACTCGACATCTCAACTCGAGTCGAGTCAATAGTCGAGATGACTAAACAGATTGGCAAGACGAGACTCGACTAAAACCAGCCTAGACAAATAGACAACTCGAGGTGATGAGTGGAGATGACGACTCAAGGTGACGAGTCGAGGTGACGACTTGAGTCGAAGCAACCCAGCCGAGACCCCAATCGACAGGATGAGACCCCAGCCGAGACCCCAGTCGATAGGACGGAACGACACACCCCAGTCGACACGAAGGGCGGTGTTAGTCGACACATGCCAGTCGACATGAAGGGCAGTACTACTCGACATACTTAGTCGACTCATGTCTAGTCGAGACACGAAAGGCGGTATTACTCGGCACGCCTCGTGTCGACTCAGCAAAACTAATAGGAAAGGAGTTTGTTTTGGTTATTTCCTTTTAGGATTAGATTTTTTTTATTAGGGTTATGATAGAGTTAGTTGGCTATAAATATTAATTCCTTTTCTAAATCTAGAATTAACGTTTTAATTATTCAATTAAGAGAATTTTTCTCCTTGTTTTCGTTCTCAAAACTTAAGAAACTTAGAGCTTGTGGGTTCAAGCTCGTGAAATACCTGCTATTGGTAGGTCTTGTCGGTATCGGATCGATATCCAGTCGTTCTCCCCGTTTCTATGTCTGCGTTAGAACTACCATGTTTTAAAGAAGTCCCCATTGGTATCGAAGCATTGATCAAATTTCTACAAAGTTTTAAGGAGAAGTACCAAATATTTGTACATTAACATTTTTACAAAGTTTTAAGGAGTATTACCAAATATTTGTACACTAAAAAGTTGTGTAGATTAATATATTGCGCGATTATAGTCTTGATGCCTAGAATCTTTGAAGCTGCTAGTAACAATGCAAGAGGCTTCTCCTGTACCTGGAAAGGAAAAAGAGGTTTGGTTAAGGGAAGTGTGGTGTGTTAAAAATTTAAAAAACAAAATAGATCACTCATAGAGTTTGGAGAAAAAGGTTTTTATCAAATTTTAATTTGGGATGGACAATAATACTTGGACTATAAAGATAGGGAGGAAATGTGTTTATATAGCCCCTTTCTTGTTGGGTTAATTAGTCCCTCCTTAAAATAATCTAGACCTAATAAAAAGAAGGGTTTTTACATAAGAACCATCTTAATTTTTATTAAATTTTATACTTACCATCTTTCTTTTTTATTTTTAATTAAAACCATCTTTATTTGCATACATGTTTACAATGTCACACTTAATCGACTTATCAGCTCAAAAAAGTCTGAATTTCTAAAATACCCTCATTCAACACATGTAAAGCATGTGTGTCCCAATTAATTATAAAAAGATTAGGTTTTAGCTCAATATTAGTTCCCTAAATCTTTCATATTTTTATAGTAGCCCAACAAATCTATCATATTTGAAATTAGTGTCCCAAATCGATATCATCCTTGCCATTGATGGTTATGGGAAGGTTGAGATCATCAAGTTTTGCTCCTTAGCTAAGGTTTAATGGGTTTGGGTTTTGGGGAGGACTGAGGGATGACTTTTTGGATTAGAGGGCGGGGAGGGAGGGAGGATTTAAGGAAGGCAAGGTTAGGTATTGAGAATTAGGAATTAGGGTTTGAGAATTAGGCTAGAGTTTGGAGATTTCAGGAATAAAGAGGTATGAAAAAGTTTTAGCTCAAAATTAATGATGCAAAAATCAACAGAACAATTGATTTCAGCAATTAACCATTGATGGTCACAAGACAACCATCAATGCTCTATAAGTCATCACTATAGTCAATAATATGTGTTTTTCAGCAATGAGGAATCAAGCCATCGATGGATAACAATCAACCATTGATGATCGCTTCAACTATCGATGGATTACATTTAACAATTTGTGAATTGCAAAAATCAAAATTTGAACAATCGATGGAATACAGGGAACCATCCATGATTGACATCAACCATCGATGATCGCTTTTAACCATCAATGGTTTGGACGCTTTTTGGCAGATGTTTAATCACAGATTTGATCTCTTATTTTAACATTAATTAGAAGGCTTCTTTCCAATGCAATCAAGGTCTGTTTATGGAGGAGTTGGAGAAGAGATCAACAACAAGTAAAAGAGAGGATATTTGCACAACTTTGTGAGAGAAAATTCTAGAGTTTGAGGGAGATTGTGAGTTAGAATTTAATTCCCTAAGCCTTGTTCAACTTCTTCTTGTCACACTCAATATTGAGAGATCATTTCAGTGGGGAGGAGTGCCATTTGCATTTAACCTCAACATCACTTCTTTTCGGATCATCGTCAATGTTGATTTGAAGAAGGATTTGTTTTAAAAGGGTTGTAAGATCTTTTTAATTGTTCTTTAACTGTTTTAGGGTTGGTTTTGTATTTCAAACGTGAGTTTGACTGAGTACTCAAGCTGAGGTAATTGAGGGTTAGCATGATCAAGTGGGGATAATTGAGTGTGGCTAGTTAGAGCTAGATTTCTTCTGGTCATTGTGAGAAGTTGGGTATCTCAACTGTTTTTGGGTAGAGTTCAAGGTCCTGTTTGTAAAGCCTACTAATTTAGGTTATGATCAGAGATAACTCCGGTCATAGTGAAGAAGGCCCTTCGCGAGAAAGAAAAGGGGACGTAGGATTTTGATCCTAACCACTATAAAAATCCTGTGTGTTCTTGTGTTAGTTGCTCTTAGTTTTTTATTTTTTATTTTCTGCTACATATTCTATGTCTTTTTTAAAATTTTATAGCAATCCTAATCACACCCCTCCTCCCCTCAAGGCTTGCATCCTGTTTCCAACAGCTACAACTTCTACAATATAAGAATCTTAATCTCAACATAATTAACAAGCTCTTTTGTCCTTATATTAACACTAGGCATAGTTAATAGAAACTCTAATTGGATTTTATATCCTATTCATGGATTATGATTAGAATCACGCATAACATGCCGCAATAAAATTGTTTGATGCAGGTAATGAGCAATGGAATTTTCAAGAGTCCTATGCACAGAGTAGTGACGGGTTCGAAGGAAAGGATATCAATTGCTATGTTTTTTTCGCTCCAACCCGAGAAAATGCTAGAACCAGCACAAGGGTTGGTGAGTGAAATCAGACCATGTTTGTATAGGAAGATGAAGGCGAAGGACTTCCTCAAGGCTTTTTTTGACAAGTTCGCTCAAGGGGAGACTGCTATTTAATGGTTACGATTTTCATAAGGAAAAAAATAAATTAGACTTTATTAATAATTATAACTTGTTTTCTGATCATAATATGTTGTGCTGTTTGTATAATAAAATATCCTCAGAACTTCGAAAAAAATCAAAATATCTTGATTTCTTTTATTGCCTGCAAAATTCAGATTGTAAATTTTTATTGTCATCCATCACAAACTCTAATGCTAGTGATGAGGTAGAAACAAAAACACCTGTCTCAAAAGGAATTATTATAATTGGGTCCAAAAGTCAAATAAATATAGTCCAGGATAGCTTTCCGAAAACTCCATAACAATGCATGATAGTTTACTTACGCATCATGGTGTCAGTTCTGTTGGATAGCAGGTTCCTAATATGTTTCATAATTTATTTTGGTAACATATTTCAAACCTGTTTTGGTAACAGGTTATTGATTTCTAATCTGTTTCGTTTTTTATTTTAGAATTCCTAATATATTTTTGGTTTTAGGATTTCTATATATATATAGAACGGTTTAGAAAAGAGAAAAAAAGAGCTGAAAAGGGATTTGTTTTGTGCACAAAAAAGAGAGTTTTCTGAGCAATTTGGTTAGAGTTTTGTTTGAGAGTTTTGAGAGGTTTGTTTGAGAGATTTTGAGTGAATTTGTAATCTCTATTTATACTCTCTTTCTCTATTAGTGAAAACCCATCCCATTCTTGCCCCGCGGACATAGGCAAATTACCGAACCACGTAAAATTTGTTTGTTTGTATTCGTGCCATTATTTTGATTGTGTTTGGCCTTCTCTCTCAGCGTTTGTGTTAGCCCTCAGAACCCCCAACAAGTGGTATCAGAGCAAGGCTACGCTTGGGATTAGGTGGAGGAGTAGATTGCTTTAGAACCTCATCTAGGGTTTTAGTTTGTGATAAAGGTAAGAATTTTACTATTGTGGATCTTGTCTTTATCGTGTGGGGGTGAGATCGTTCAGAGGCACTTGTTAGGATTTCAGTTGGAGGTAAAAATCTACCTTTCTCGTAGTTTGGATCTATTTTGTTTTAGTTTGTTCCGTATTGGTTTGTTGGTGTTTTGAGGAATATGGCTGAGAAAGAAGGTGTTGAGAGTGGTACTTCTAGTGTGAAGACCGTTCAAAGTTTAAATATCCACTCTATGAAGATAGATATGGAGAAGTTTAATAACACGAATAACTTTGGATTATGGAGATTTGAAGTTTTGGATGCGCTGAACACGCAAAATTTGAAAGACACTTTGAAATTGGACGGTAAGCCGGACGATATTGAAGAAAAGATTTGGAAGAAGAAGATGAATCGGACGACATATGGTGTGATTATGTCTTGTTTAATGCAGGATCTAAAATATGTTGTGATCAATGAGACTTCTACAAAGAAGATTTGGGAGATTCTTGAGAGCAAATATTTGACGAAGAGCGTTGAGAACCTACATTTAAAGAGGAGACTTTACCATTTCCAGTTGAAGAAGGGAATCTTAATTAGTGATCACATGAACATCTACACGAAGCTTCTTAAGGATTTGGCGAATGTAGATGTTATGATCGATGATGAGGGAAAGGCATTATTGTTGTTGAGCTCCTTACCGGACGAGGAATATGAGACATTTGTTCTTACCCTAATTAATAGAAAGACATCTCTTTTGTATAGTGAGGTCACTGCTGTACTTGTGAACTATCAGCTTAGGAAGAAAGATAAGGAGTTTTCTAATGATGTAGTAGCGGAGGCATTGACCATAAGAGGGAAAAGTCCAAACCTAAATAAGAGGTAGCAGTCTAGAGGAGCACATCCTTCAGTTGGTAGGAATCAATGTGTTTTTTACAAAGAAGATGGACATTGAAAGTCTGAATGCCCAAAGTTAAAAGATCGAGCCGGGAAGAATAAGGGAAAAGTTATGCAAGCTTCAGATGTAAATGTTGCCAAGGCTAGTGGCGATAATTTAGATTCGGATTCTTCGGGCTACTCATGCCCTGCACTACTGTCAGTTTGTGATGTTGACTCCACGGAGTGGATGTTGAATTCGGGTGCTTTATACTATATTTATCCTAGGAGGGATTGGTTCTTCATCTTTGAAGAGTTGGAAAGAGGGGATGTTGTGCTCATGGGTAATGATCATAAATGCCCTATTAGTGGTATTGGAATAGTTCGGATTAGAATGTGTGACGGGGTGACTAGGGAGTTGAAGGAAGTGAGGTTCATTCCGCAGTTGTCGAAGAATATCATTTCACTTGAAGTTTTGAAGACATCAGGCTATAGGGTGATCTTAGAGAATGCATCTCTGAAGGTCACAATGGGGTCCGTGATTGTAATAAAGGGTGTCAGAAAGAATAATTTATACTAGTTGATTGGGAGCACGGTGATAGGTGGAGCATTAACAACTTCTATTGATTCGGCTAGACTATGGCATATGAGTAGGCTGCAACATTCGAGTGTTTATTCCATGCATGAATTGGAGAGAGGTACTTTGACCTGCAGATTGAAGTCCTGTGAACATGTTGGTGTGAGCAAGAAGATTAATGTGAAGTTTGACATCTTTATTCACCGAGCGAAGGACCTTTAGATGATGTTCACATAGACATCTGGGGGCCTTCCAATGAGGCATCATTGGGAGGTAATAGGTATTTGGTTTCCTGTGTTGAAGACTATTCTAGGCATTTGTGGGTTGCAACCAAGTCCCGTTTGAGTGAAGTCCTAGTAGTCAACAATAGGTAGGAGAAGTGTATAGGAAGAAAGGTAAATTTACTTAGTTCTGATTTTGATAGGAAGTACAAGAGAGATCCTTTTCTGCATTTGTGCCTAGCTCAAGGCATTTTAAGACACTTCATTGGAAAGGAAACATTAGGGTAATGAGATGAGATGGCAAATTTGATGGGTTGTTCCTTGTTGGAGAAGGATCGGTGTTTGATGTCAAACAGTAGTTTGTAGAGGAGTTTTGGTGCTGAGGCTTTGACATATTAGAGCCATCTTATTTACTAGTTGTCGTCTGTCGCGATTAGATTATTTGGATCTGGTGGAGCTACTTCAGATTTTGTGTTGCTTCGAATATTTGGATGCCCAACTTATTGTCACATCAAGGATGTGAAATTTGATTTGAGTGCACATTTAGGATTCAGAGGCGTGTTTGGTTACTAGTTATAAGATTCTGATATTGTTCTGAGTAGCACTGTCACATTTGACTCTCAGCAGGTGGAGAGTATTGGACAGATCATTGGGATATCACAGCGGGTGGAGAGTGATGCTACTTCACGTTGAGTGGAGATACTCCACGTTCTCCAGATCATTCTAATTCATTTGGTATTCTAGCTGTGGTGACACAGATTGAGGATCATGTTGATATGAATGAAGATGATGAGTTTGTTGATTCAGTGCAGCTGGTGGACACAGTTTAGATTTGGCTATGGCCGTTGGTTCATCTCAGTTGGAGGTGTTTGGTAATTGTGTTTCTTCTACATATAGGGTTGAGGAGTTGAGCTCCAAGACAGAGTTGGTAGGGAGAGATGCAAGTTTAGAAGAGAGTATGTCTTTTCACTTTGAGGCTAACAAGGGCGTGATTAGCTACAGATTGGTTAGTGTGGATGAACTATGTAAGGCTTGATTCTTTGGGCAAGAGGATACGTAGACAGTCATTTTGATGCAGCCAGTTTGGTGAGTTGATACTAACATTTGAAGTTTGTTCGTATTTTCATTTGGGTTCTCGACTTGTTATGAATTGAGTCCGTTGTCGTAGATTTGTTCCACTTCGTACTGGACGCAATAAGTAAGACGTTTGGTTGGTATTGGTGTCGGCTCAGTTTTGAAAAACCTTTGTTGAGGTAGAGAATTGTTGGATAGCAAGTTCCTAATATGTTTCCTAATTTGTTTTGGTAACAAGATTTCAAATCTATTTTGGTAACACGTTATTAGGATTCCTAATCTATTTTGTTTTTGGTTTTAGAATTCCTAGTATGTTTTTGGTTTTAGGATTTCTATATATATGGAATTGTTTAGAAAAGAGGAAAAAGAAGAGTTGAAAAGGGGGTTTGTTTTGTGCAAAAAAAAAGAGAGTTTTCTGAGCAATTTGGTTAGGGTTTTGTTTGAGAGTTTTGAGAGGGTTGTTTGAGAGATTTTGAGTGAATTTATAATCTCTATTTGTACTCTCATTCTCTATTAGTGAAAAGTCATCCCCTTCTTGCCTCGTGGATGTAGGCAACTTGTCGAACCACGTAAAATTCGTTTGTTTGTGTTCGTGCTGTTATTTTAATTGTATTTGGCCTTCTCTCTCAGCATTTGTGTTAGTCCTCGGAACCCTAACAAGTTCACATTATGATATTTTTAGTACATCAATTTGCAACAATTTCCCTCATACCGGATAGAATCTAATTGAAATTGATTCTTCATCAGGATAGGCACAATGTATTTCATTTCATTTAATTATGTCTTTTTCAATGCTGCCCTGTTTTCTCTCCAAAGGAAATATTAACTTTGTTGAGTTAATCCGTCAATAGATGGGTAGTTACATTGCATGAATAGACAAAAGTAAAATTAGCTTTTAAGTTAATTTATCATTAGATCAGTTAACTATTCCGTGTGAGGAGGAGGGTTTCCCAACTCACCTCAGGCAGGGACAGATAGTATGGGATCCTCTACTAATGAAGAGCTTTCTAATATCTTCTAATGGAAACTTGGCCTTTGATTTATCAATCAAAGGTCAATATCTTCTCATGAGCAAAAGTAGGGGGAGGATAATGATGAGATCTTGGCCTTTGATTAATAAATCAAATGCTAAGATCTCTTTATTAGTAGATATTAGTAGAGGATCCATTAGTAGAGGATCCCAATCCAATTTTAAAGGGGGAGAAGAAAAGAAAAAATTTAAAAAAACAAGATAAGTCCTTGGTCCTCTGTGGGGATGAAGTGTATGCATTCTATTGGTAGACAGAACTTTAACATTTGACGAAGCTTAACAAAAACATTTTACCTCCCTATACTAGCAGCTTGGCACATGCAAATGCACGTGCAAGATATTCATATTAATTTTTTAAGCAATATATTATAAGAAATTGAGTAAACACGTATATATTTAAGTTAGGTTTTGAAAGCTAAAAGTTATTATTTATCTTGTATTTCTCTTCTATTTTTGATGTTCTGACTTCATCTACGAGGAGACAAATTTAATTACAATTTTTATTATTTGAAGTAAGTATTAGATAGAATCAAAATAATTTTATTTTGCTAGCATGCTTTCACATATTCAATTTTTTAAGTCCATTGTTACGTAAAAATTCTTAAGTATAACAATTGAATATGCATGTTTAGTTTTTTCTTTTTTTTACCTTGTATTGTTTTGGAAGCTAACTAATAAATTTTATCACTGTGTAGTTTCTTTTTTGTAAAGGGGAAAAAAGAACAATACTCTTTTTATTTTAAACAAAAAAAAGTAAGTTTTTCTTGACAATACATTTCTGAAGTTAATATTTAGAAATTATTAGTACTTTCAAGCTATCTAGTATTTTAATAATCTCAATTTATTACATTTTTGGTGCTGCAAATTTTAATTTAATGGCTCTACATGAAATTATTTATTCTATAATGCATACACGGAGAAAGAGGGAATATACTTTCCTCCAACTCTTTGTTGTGGCCTTTAGGTTTTAACAATTACATATGAAAATGTTATATATTTTGTAGTTTTAATTATTTATCATACGTAATAATTCGCTTTAAGTTTGAAGAAAGTTTTTGACTCGATATTCACAAACAGGATGCAATTGTGTTTGGTGTAAATCTTTTTTACAAACAAATCATAGTAATAATCATTTGCTTTAAATAAAATAATTAAAGCAATAATTATATTAATAACAAATCCTTTGCTTTAAATAAAATAACAAATCATAGTAATAATCATAGTAATAATTGTGAAGTTGAACTCCCATGAAGTTGCAGGTTATACAAAACATGCACAGCCTGCTGTGCATGTTTTGTATACTCTACCCACTTTTGTTTACACTCGTACATGCACGATGGCTACCACAGCTGGAGGATTTCGATGTATGCGGCGCACTATCGTGGGGCAGTGCCGTGTTTTGTAAACAATATCACGCAATATCGTGCATGTAAACAATATCGTGCATGTACGTATACAAAACATGCATAGCAGGCTGTGCATGTTTTGTATAACCTGCAACTTCACGAGAGTTCAACTCCCGTGAAGTTGCAGTCTCAACTTCCCAGAGAGCAGCTATCTGGCGATATTGTTTCATATGTCCATAAATCTTCACAGGAGTTGAACTCCCGTGAAGATTTATGAAGAAATTAAACTTCACGGGAGTTCAACTCCCGTGAAATTTAAAAATACAATAAACTTCACGGGAGTTGAACTCCCGTGATGTTTCAAAATTTTTTTAACAAAAACCGGCCTGTTTTCAGCGCTGGGCTGAAAACAGGTCGGTTTTTGTAATTTTTTTCAAAAATGATCGTTTTTTGCAAATAAAAACCCAAAATGATCTGTTTTGAAAATTTGTCCAAAAGATGAGAGGGGGGGTGCGAGGATAAGGATAAACATGAAAGAAGTCTAGATTGAGAGGGAGAGTTGGAGAATATGAAGGACACTTTTTACAGTATCATCCAACTTGTTTTTTTATAATATAATATAGGTAATTGAACAAAAAGTACACACCTGTTGACAAACAGTTAAAGAAAATTTATCATGAATGTATGTTAAATTTTTATTCTTGAAGGTAAGTTTTATTTGTTTTATTTTTTTCTTTCCTTTTTAATTATGTTTGGACTGATTTAGTAAAATTTGAAATAAATTTAGATATATAAGTCGATGTACTTGATTTACTTAGTTAACTTGTGATATCCATACTCGCTCATAAATTTATTGTTCAGATATTAAGTAAACAGTTGTTCTTGTGCGTTTACTAATTAGTTTATTCTTGAATACCATATTTTATATTAGGATTGATGATTAATCAAAACCTTTTTACAAAATTATTTCTCTTTGACAACTTACTTCCACTACCACATAATTGATCTATTGCAGCGGTTAAGGTACAACGGT
>BQKN01000099.1:552001-569262 GCA_022839385.1 Asparagus kiusianus
GGTAGGGCAACGGCAGCATATGAGGCGGTTTGAGAACCGTTGCACTTACTCAAGGGCGACGGTTCCATGGCTAGCGCAACGGTTTTGAACCGTTGCGTTAGAGCAAATATGTGGTAGTGTTCGTGCGAAACCATATTTTAGTTTCTACAATAAGATCTATTACAGTTTCATTCCTATGTAACCACATAAGTAATTTTTTTATATAAATTCATTATTATTAACCTTTTCAATATTTATTTAGTTAAATAGTACATACATGACAATATTTTTATGAATGCCAATTCAACTTGAAGTTGTATTTATGTTATAATAATTAGTGAAATTTCCTACTTTTGATAAGGATAAAATTGATATTGCAAAAAAATTAGGGGGACTAACCTATTTAATTATTCATTAATTACTAACTACAAAAAAAATTAACCCATTATTTTAACTACGTATTCCAAACAAGATTAAAATTTTTTCATTGTTCGTTATGGATTAACAAAGTTAATCCTCCTTTTTGTTCTCTTGTCTTAACAATTTGCAAAAAGACACTTAACATTTCAAAAATACTTAAGTATAAGTCTAAGGGCATTCCCCCAAATCTTCATATTTTAAAATTGTCTCCCAAACTTCATATTTTGAAATTAGCCCCTCTCAACACCACCCCTCCGAAAAAAAGTTTGAAGTTTTTTAAATTAGTTCTCAATAGTATAAATCCGTGCATCTTAGCTAGACGGAATTTTTTCCGTCTAAGATGTTAACATCTTAGACGGAAAAAGTCCGTCTAGGATATTCCCTCTAGAATGTTACATCCTAGACAGAATTTCCATCCAGGATAATATCCTATACATATTTTATTAACTATTTTTTAATTATTTGTGGTCCCTACTATCCTAGACAGAAATTTTAAATGGATAAAATAAAAAAACTTAATTTTCGTTTTCACGGCTTCAAATTTAGAAATTCCGTGGCTCTAAAAACTTAATTTTTGTTTTTGCGGCTTCCAGTTTGGAAATCCCATGGCTCCAAATATATCAAAAAACTCCCTCAAAATCTTCATACCCCTCTTCCAAACCTTGAGCTTCCCTCCTCCCCGTCGCCGGCCGCATCTCACTCTAGGAAATCCCGCCCAAATTCCCATATAAAAATCTCACCCAAACCCTAAAAAATGGACCCCACCTCCGACGTCCCCGCCGCTGCCGCCTCCTCCTCCTCCTCCTCCGGTGGCTGGTAGATGGTCACCTACCCCAAGCGCTACCGTCGGGCCCCGCCAACCTCCGCCGCGGCTCCCCCCACCGTCTCCAACGGCGGACCCACAACATCTTTGCCTCCATCAAGCTTAGTGCCCAGGAGTGCCGGCGCGCGAGAGCAATGACGAGGTTAGGGTCAGCGGCGGAGATGACGTGGCTCCGAAGAAGGTTAATGAGAAGAAGCCAAAGAAGCCTAAGGTGATTGTGGCCGAGGCCACGGCCAAGATTCAACTCCACCTCCCCCATCTCCAACTCCGACGACCCTTCCACCTCCGCCTCCGCCTCCGCCGACTTCAATAGTTAAGAGTGGGATATCCACTCCGAGAATAAAAAAAGATCCATATAACCCTAACTTTTATATGATTGATTACCTAATTTAAAAATAAAATGTCTCGTTTATCGAGATGGAACTCCGACTTTGACCCTAACTTTTATAGGTTTGACCAAAGGGAAAAGAGTGGAAACCTTTCATTTATCGAAAAGGAGTTCCAATTGTGGTCCTAACCGTTTAATGGTTTGACCAGGTAGGAGTTATTGAAACGACCCTAACTTTTATAGGTTTGATCGTTCAACCTGTGTGGAGGTATAAATAATAGTAGGAATGTTAACTTGATAGTAGGAATGTTAACTTGATAGGAGTTATCGAAAGGGTAGTCCGTTTTCTAAAAGGGGACCTCTCGTTCAAGGAAGAAATTGATAGGAGATTTTTGCTTTGGTCTTAACTATAGGAAGATTTTACCAAACGAGTAGTGAGAGTGGAGTACAAATAATAGTAGGAATGTTAACTTGTACAAATCACTTGGTGGGGATTTTCAGCGTCAAGTGATAGAATAGAGACTTAACATGAAAGGGGTTTACTAATTGCCATTAAACAACAACTTGAACTTTTGAGTATCGTGTTAGGAGTTTAACATTGGGAGTGTTAAGTGCACAAACACAGTGTGAGTTTGGATGGACCCAGCCAAATGAATTTTGGTGGACCCACTGTTAGTTAATTTAATCAGTGAAGGACTTTGTGGTGGAAGACCGTGAGTCACCAAGCATTTCATAGTTACATCGTGGGAATTTCGTGAGGAAAGATTGACCGAATGAGGCCTAAACCTCATCTCAATGAAAGAGTGCTCGGAAAGTAACAGTGGGAGGATTTTAATCATCTTAAAAATAATTAAATAGTCACAGTAGGAGGTTCTTAATCATTTTTATTATGATTAAGAATGAATTATTCAGATGACTAGTCTTCATCTTGAATAATTAGCTGATCTCGGATTACCCTTAAGAATCTCATGCATAACATTCTCTAGGAACTTCTAGTTAAATAGGTTATCCTGAACGTACTAGGGATAGTACTTTTTAGGAACTTCCTATTTATTAGCATCATGAGTTTATCACCATCTTGGGTGATTAAGCGATATACGTCGTTTGAGTAGACTGTCTCTATTATAAATGGTCCTTCCCATTTTGGTTGGAACTTGCCTTTTTTCTTGGACTTGAGTATCATTGGTCGCCGAACGGTGAGAACCAAGTCTCCTTCCTTGAAGCTTCATTGTCTGACTCTTTTATCAAAAGCCTGGGAGATTCTAGCCTGGTAAAACTCAACTTGTTGCTGAACCTTTAGGTGCTTTTCATCTAACATCTTAAGTTCTTCGAGATGTTTCTGATGTTGTTCCTCCGTCGTCATCCTTGTTATGAGAACAATGCGAATGGATGAAATTTGGATTTCCAAGGGAAGAATAACCTTGCATACATACACTAGAGAGTACGGAGTCACTCCGGTAAGCGTGCGGACTATGGTACGATGTGCCCCGAGAGCTTCACCGAGTTTGTTGTCCTAGTCTTATTTCTTGGTCCTAACCAGCTTTGAAAGAATCTTAATAATAGTTTTGTTAAAAGCTTCAGCTAATCCATTCATCGTGGGATCGTATGCTGTCGACGAGACGTCTTGAATCCTAAACTTTTCAAAAAATTTGATGAAGGAATTGCTGACAAGCTGAGCCATTATCGTGCATGATTCATCTTGGAACACCGTATCAGGTAGATGATATGGTGTTTGCTGAACTTGATGACGTTGCTTGTCTTCACTTCTTTAAGTGAAATGCTTCAGTCAACTTTGAGAAGTAGTCGGTGATTGCCAAAATAAAACGGTCACCTTTTGCTTATGGTGAAGAAATAGGACTGATAATGTCCATTCCCCATGTCTCGAATGGCCATGAAGTGGCCAAAGGGTACAAATGATTCGGGGGTTAATGCATGTAATTTGCATGTACTTGACATGCGTGGTTCTGTCGGGCGAAATCAACCGCATCATTGACCATGGTTGGCTAATAATGTCCCATTCTTCTGAGTCAATCATAGAGTTTAGAACCAGGTTGGTATGCATCACAAGTTTCGTCATGCGCTTCCCTGAGAGCCTACTCCGCCTCTTTGGTTGAAAGGTATCGGAGTAGCAGACCGTCGTATGCGCGATGATACAACGTCTGGGTCGTCGTGTTATAATAGAATCTTGGTGCTCTTCATTGAACCGAGTCTCTTTCTTTTATGTCTTATTGTAAAATACCATGCAAGACATAATTGATAATGGGGAAACACCAATCTCGAGGATTAAGTACAATCATGGGAGAGTGCGCCTCTTTGATGTTTAAGGCATCTGGTATGAAGAGTTGGTGAGTTTTCATAGTGATCCATTATTCTGTGTCGGAAGTATGCGCCAGAGATACTACTAGTGCCGCCAGTGCATCTACATATGTGTTCTGGAGACATAGAATGTACTCGATGAAGAATTCTTCAAACGAGTCAGCTATCTCAATGGCTGCCTTATGGTACGATATTAGGTCTTGATTCCCGACTTCATACTTTCCTCGAATTTGGTTGACTATCAGTTGAGAATCACCAAAAGCTTCGAGATATTCGACCCCTAGCTGTTTGGCGAAACTAAGCCCAATAAGAAGCATGTTATATTTGGCTACATTATTGAAACATGGCTTGGTGAGTGAATAGGCTCGAGGTAGCACGTGTTTCTCTGGAGAAACTAAGACAACTCTAACTCCTAAGGATATCTTCGAACTTTGGGGAGCACTCGCCGCATTAGTTGCCTGAGAAGCACTATCGAAGTATAATTTCCACACCTGTTGATGAGAGGTAGTGTTGACTTCATGAGTTTCATTTGGCAAATCTTTATATAATTCGGCTATATCCTTCATAGGGTTAGCCACTATTTTCGCTGAAAGTTGCCTTTATTGCTGAATTCATTATAATTTAATTGTTTACAAAGAATTCAAATATTCAACAAAAGAAAGAAAATAAAGGGTTACAACTCTCTCGAAAATAACGCAAGATCCGTTCGTCGTCTCTTGCTTGCGTGGGTTTTGGCCGGTGACGGGGACGTCGATATCCGTGGACTACCTGACAATCAAATCAGATCCAATACTCCGTCAATTCACGTAGGAATCTAGAAGCAGAAGCGCTTATCTTAACAATGACGAGATAATTGCTCTTCTTAAGATTACCGCAACGGGATAATCCTAAGGAACAGACACGGGTGATGTAGATCTGAAGAACCTTTCTCTCCTGTGCTGAAGAACTCGATCAATCTTCAGTCCGGCAGGGCTTCGCCTATTCTCCCAAAATTCCAGCCCTAAAAAAATGAGGCTCCCGGGGCTGTATTTATAGGCTCCAAGGAAGTCTGGGCGGTTAAAACTACATAACGGCTGATTTTTAGGCCTGGAGACACCCCAGGGTGTCTCAGAGAGGTCGAGACACCGGCCTTGGCTGAGACACTCTGGGGTGTCTCTCTTGTGCCGAGACACCTCGGGGTGTCTCAACTCAGGCTGAGGCACTTCTTTTCGCATATTCGTCCGTTTTCGCCGTAACTTCTTCATCCGGACTCGGATTTGAGTGATTCGAATTGCGATGGAAAGCCGACGAGGAGATTTATAAGATCCGATGATTAGATCATTATGGATTAAACTGGAATATGAGCGGTGTTTCTCCTTTTGTAAGCGACGCGGGGTTCCCGATCAGTTCGTATCCTCGTTATTCTAAAACTCCGTTACTTCACGTAGTTCGTCGATCCACTTTAAGCGTTCGTCGACGTTAATCAATCTTCTGTGAACTGGATAGTGACGTTCATCATCTTTTCTTAACACCGGGCTGTTTGTGGAGACCTATAGGCAATTTTCGATGCCTACAGATACCCCCTCCAAAGTGTTCCAGCCTCGTTTCTTTTATAGAAGGGGCTAGAATACTTTGGATGTGCTTGGTCCAGCCTTCAGTCAGCGTAAAGGACCTGTAGTTAGCTTCAATTCTTGACTCCTCTGATTTTCAATCTATTCGATGCTTTGACGAACAACTGAAGTTCTTTCGGCGCTGCGTTTATCGTCTGGCCGTCGTTGGAGTCTCGAATCTAAAACTGATGAGTTGACTTTTTCATCGCAACGCGTTGACTAGCGTTGACCGAGGATTACGCGTTGACCGGCGTTAACCTAGGGTTTCGGATCACCCGGCATTGACTTTTGGTCGTAACGTGTTGACTAGTGTTGACCTAGGATTACGCGTTGGCCGACGTTGACCTCAGTTTTTTTGAACGTCGTACATTGACTTTTGGTTGCAACGCGTTGATTGGCGTTGACCTAGGGTTACGCGTTAACCGGTGTTGACCTTAGGGTTTTGAATCACCCGACGTTGACTTTTGGTCGCAATGCGTTGATTGACGTTGACCTCAGGTTTTTGAACGTCGTACGTTGACTTTTGGTTGCAACGCGTTGACTGGCATTGACCTAGGGTTACGCGTTGACCGGTGTTGACCTTAGGGTTTTGAACGTCCGATGTTGACTTTTTGTCGCAACGTATTGACTGGCGTTGACCTAGAGTTACGCGTTGACCGGCGTTGACCTAGAGTTACGCGTTGACCGGCGTTGACCTAGAGTTACGCGTTGACCGGTGTTGACCTTAGGGTTTTTGAACGTCCGATGTTGACTTTTTGTCACAACGCATTGACTGGCGTTGACCTAGGGTTACATGTTGACCGGCGTTGACCTAGGGTTTTGAATCACCCGATGTTGACTAGTGTTGGTTTTTTATCAAAATATCCAATAACCAACGAACATGGGTGAAATTCAGGTTTGAAAAGAACATCCGGGGGCTAGAACTGGGATGAGACACCCGTGGGTGTCTCAACCTTGGCCGAGACACCCTAGGGTGTCTCGGTTCAAAAACCGAGACACTTGTCTCTCTCTTTTCTTTCTTTTGTTTTCTTTTGTATTATGTACTTTCCCCCTCTTTCAAATTTTCAAAAGAGAGTCCTTTCCCCCCCTAAACTCTATCTTCTTCCTCCTCTTATCCAAACACCATTGCTCTCCCCCTTTAAGAACTCCAAACCCATTAGAACTCTCCTATTTAAAACCTCTCCACCTTCTCATAAATTCGGATTTTTTGTGTTCTTCTCTTGGCCGAAAATATCCTACCCTCAAGGCTAGGTTTTTTTTTCTTCATCTTCAAGCTCAAAGGAGGCTTCTTGATTTGGGTAAGTTCTCCTTCAAAACTCTCTCCTTTTTTAAGAAAGATTGCAACTTTATGCTTGTAATGGGAGTATGACATGAATTTATATGTCAAGATCATAGCTTTTTGTTCTCATGAGTTGGGTTTTGTGAAAAAGATAGGGTATTGATGATGGGTTGTGTGTATGGACCATAACTTGAGGATTTTTATGCAAGAATGCAATATGGCCGAAATTTAGGGGTTTTTGTGCAAAAGTGGGCTGAAATTTGGGACTTTTGTGCAAAAGTGGGCTGAAATACCAAGAGTTTAGACCACAAATCCATGACTAAAATTTTGAGAAGGGTATGTGGAAACTAGACCGAAATTTGTGGAGGGGTTTATTTGCAAAAGGCAGCCGAATATTGTGGAGGGGTTTATTTACAAAAGGGATGAAATTTTGAGATATTGGGGATGTTAGGTGAACAAACATGATGACCATGGCCTAAATCGAGTGTGTCCATGACTGGAATTTAGCCTGCAACACGAGGGGTATTTTGGGTATTTCACCGAAAATTTCATCATGAGGGTTTATACTGCAATTTGGGCTCATTGTTTGCATGCACAAAACTCATAGGTTTAATTAGACTTCAACTATATAAAATCCTATTTATTTTATAGGATTTTAGTTAAAGTTCTTAATTTCCCTTTTAGCTCTCGGGCGTTCAGATTTATGATTGTACCTGACCCGTCAATTTTCATTGCAGGTTCTCCATGTCTCCGCGCCGACCGGGATTCCACAGGAGCCGCTCCTTTTCACAGCATAGCGAGAGGGAGGCTCCCGCGGCATCCTCCTTCGCGGCTTTCTCTTTCGGGGGTGAGTATGTGTGCTTTCTGTATTCCCGATTGATCCCTTCGCGGGTCATTCGGGAAGAATCGACATCCTCCTTCACGGGGATCGAGGTTTCAGGAAATTCATGGTTTTTTCCTCGTTTGGCCCCTTCGCGGGTCGTTCGGGAAGAGTCGACATCCTCCTTCGCGGGGATCGAGGTTTCAGGAAATTCGTGGTTATATCCTCGTTTGGCCCCTTCGCGGGTCGTTCGGGAAGAGCCGATATCCTCCTTCGCGGGGATCGAGGTTTCAGACTTGTTTTGCTTGGCCAATTCTAGTCTTCCAGCATATTGGGGCGATTTCGTGTTGTCTTACACTGTGTAGGTCGGGGTATGTTACCACGTTATTTATGTGATGATGCATACCGCTCTTCCGGTGTAGGACACTCAAAATCGTCTAGCCAATTGCCCAATGGAAGATCCTATCTCGCTCTCTTGTGAGATGGATTTAATCCTTGTATAATTCATGGATAATTTCCTGACTCTACCCTTGTTTTGTTGCAGTTGAATTCCCTGCGGACAGTCTTCCCCTTCATGCTACTACTGGTTACAGTGGGGAGGTTTTCTCTTCTATTGCTGACAGGCAGGCTATTGGTCCACTTCCTTAGTTTGATAGAAGTCGTTCCAACGAATCCTGCCGTTTGATACGAGATGGGGGATGCCGTTCATTACGACAGTTGATCATTGATCCTCCTTTTACCGCAGACTCCATTTCTACTCAGGCTTTAGATAGGCCTGGTTATCTGTTTGGAGATTCCATTGAGGATTCGGCTAGGTTGACTTTTGCTGATGAGCATTGGTTGAATAATGATGAAGGAGCTCTTCTTTATATTCCTTCCATTCCCCATCAGCATTCCTTTACTCATTTGGAGAGGCAGGCTGTACAGTGACGGATGTCCTGGAATCTCACAGATGATGTCGACCGAGTTCTATGCGGATATATCTCCTACCATAAGACTCTAGGCTCTGATGGGCATAATTATATTTGCGGTCTTCGACTAGGGATTCTGGGTCTTGATACCGCATCCTCAGACGAGGTATCAGCAGCTGCTCCTACTGTGAGGAATCGTTTGGCTAAGCTTAGGAGGAAGTTACCTCCACCAGATTTCAGATGTTTTGGTTGGGTTTACTCACAACCCAAGGGATGGTGGACACGCATGACTAGTTACGTCTTAGGACGTTGGGAGGGTGATCTGAGAAGCAGTGGGTTGTATGCGCCTATACGAGCCACCATGTATGGATTTCCGATCAGCTGTCGCCACTTCCTAGCATTATTAGAAACATATGTCCCTGATAGTAACACCCTTCTGACTTGCGATAGAGAGTTAGGGTTAGCTTTGCATGAGATGCACAAAGTTTCTGGCCTTTCGATGGGGGATTGTCCGTACCAGGAGTACTTTCCCTCGAACATGCAATTGGAGTGGATGAAGAAGGATTCGCCCGATATGTACGACACGCTTTGGGATCTTACGTGTCACTATTATACATCTCTAATCAAAGTGACCACTCAGGCGAAGAGGAAGAGACAGATCAGTTTGAAGCAGTTCGCCGTCTATCTATTCCAGCATTTGGAGGGTGATTTAAGCGAGACTGTTCATGAGTTAGACGTTTTGATACCTTCTGCCGTTAATGAGTTAATGGAGAAGGCCGAGGCTTGGTCTCTCACTATTGCCAGTGCTGAGGGAGCTTTTTCTACAGGGACCAAGTTTCAGACATTCCTTTGTCATGCACAGAAGTCCATTCATCCCAAGACTCTGCTAGCAGGCTATCATGCTATTTGGTTGAAGAAGTACGTCGTTCCATATTAGTTTTCTGACGCCTTACCTCTTAAGGTGCTCTTCCCTGCCGTTCAGCTAGCTTACAAGAGGGAGCTTTCTCTGCTTCCGGCGATGGTTGCTGGCATCCATTGTGGGCTTAGGTATTTGGTTGATGGTTTTACGCAGGTGGGTTCTGAACCGTCGACCGAACTTATTTCTGTAAAGGTCGAGCTTCCGTACACATACCTGATGGCGTGGATCGTTCTTCATCATCCTGATTTGATGTCGGTGCCCAGTACTGTTGATGTCTCCGTTCCTTTTGTGCAGTTGTTGGAAAGGAGTAAATGGTTTAGGAAGACGTTCACTGATGTTCAGCGAGAGGTTCAAGTTCGTAAGAGCTGGGAGTTCTCAAGTGTTTTCCTCGCTTCTCGGGCTGTTACGATGATGTGTTGATTGATGAGGAGAAACCTAGGACTGGTCGGACTTCTCTTGACACTGGTTGTTTCCGTTGGTTGGTGAACATTCGCGTTGGATATCTTGTTCTACGGGTGAAGAATCGTTGTCACATAGAGCCCTATCTTCCGTGCCGCTTCGCTCGTCAGTTTGGTTACGACCAACTATATGTTGGGAATTCGAGCCTTGGTTTGAGGACTGATGGGGGGCTTATTGACTGTGTTCGAGCGTGGCTTTGGACTATGGTGGGTTGTACTAGAGCCTACTTCGCTCTTCCTTCATCTAAGCGCAAGCCGTTGCTTACTTTTCTCAGCTGCAAGTGGTTCCTTTCTGCCAATGAGTTTCTAGGCGTGAGGAGTCTGTCAGAGTTAGAGGCTGATCATTTGGTTCAAGTCACTATCAAGGCTGCTCGTAAGGCCGAGCTTTCAAAGAAGCTGGGGAAAAGGCCTGCCAAACCCTCTCTTTTGAGCAGAGACAAGATGGAGGATGATGAAGAGCTCCTTCCTACTGACGATGAGGATGAGACTTCTGAGGAGGAATATGTGGACATAGGTTCCGACGGGGAAGAACCTACTACAGGTTTGTCCGTCTCTTTCTTTTCAGGCTTAATGGATCTAGCCCTCCTTCGTTGGCATCAACGTTACATCCTTTCTAGATCTCAATTGGCTTTTCAAAAACTAGAGCGAAAGGTCTTATTCACTTATCCTAACAAGATGACTCTTATCACCCCAGGTAGAATGGTTGATGAGCATGAGTCGCTCGCTTCTCGCTATGCGAGGTCCCGTCCTAGCGATAAAGCTCCCACACAGGTTGAGATGCGCACTAAATTCATGCATGAATGACCTGTTGGTGCTGTAAGAGTCCGTGTTCCAAAACGAAAGAAGACTGCTCATAAATCCCATACTGGCCAGCGCGCCTACAGAGCAGAGTCAGGAGGCACTACTGGAGGAGAGGGTAATGATTTATTATCTCTATCGCTTTAAGATGATTCTCTTTTTTGGATTCATCAAACTTAATCATGTTCTGTGTTTCAAGAAACCGTGATGAAGGTGGACTTCCACGAGACTCTGTGTTCTCCGATCCTAGCCATTTGGATAGCTTCGTGCAATAGATGTGCGATGCTATTCATGACGAGCCTATGGATGTCGAAACAAGAAGAGATGCTGAGCGAGTTGATAGCGTCGAGCCGACAGTTCTATGCTCAGGTATATTTAATTCCAATAATACGCTACTCGAGCAGTAATTAAAGGAGTTTGGGAATTCATGATTTATTTCTCCTTTAATTATTTCCGCACTTTTTTTTCTTCTAGATAAACTGAAGAATCCAGGCACGGATATCAGGGCAAAAGAATCTTCTGCCACTACTGCAGGTAAATCCGGGCCCTTCTCTCTTTTCCCGTCTTTTTGTATATATCCAGCGCTTAAATTCTTGCACAGATATCGTGTTAGAGAGACCAGTCGAGGACGAGACCTTTCGTGATATGGGTTTTGAGGAGCATGCGTATGTCTCAGCACCGAGCTTCTCAGGATCTGACATTAGACTGTTAGTTGACATGTTGGCGGAGCAGGCCACCAGAGGGATTGCAGGACCATCCATTGAGGGTGATTCATCTGCAGGTATGCCTATAATCTCCGTCATCATGATTCTCTTCATTTGTCAGAATTTTTACTTGACTAATAAAGAGGTGTAACTGTAGGACCAACCGCCGAGACTGATGCAGTTATGATTCCTGGCCTTTCCAGTTTACCTGAGGGTGATGGACTTGCAGGTATGCATATAATCCTGTCACCACGATCCTCCTTATTCGTCTAAATTTCCATTTGACTAATAAAGAAGTGTAACCATAGGACCAGCCACCGGGACTGATACAGTTATGATTCCTAGCCTTTCCAGTTTACCTGAGGGTAATGGACCTGCAGGTATGCATATAATCCTATCACCACGATCCTCCTTATTCATCTAAATTTCCATTTGACTAATAAAGAAGTGTAACCATAGGACCAGCCGCCGAGACTGATGCGACTACGGTTTCTAGGACCGCTAGCTTGCATAACGGTGGTGTCTCTCCTTCACAGCCGAGAGACATTACCGATTTACCTAGAGAGGTTGATGTACCCTCAACGACCACACCTGCTGTCATTTCAGGGCCTATTGAGACTAGACTGACGGAGCCGATCATCAGACCTCAGTCTGCGGGGACCTCTATTGGTATTGATATGCTTGCAATTCGCTTTAAATTTTTTGTCATGCTCGAAAATCTCTTACTCTTTCATATGATTGCTTGCAGGGTCTCAACCATCTCCATATGAGCATGTCCTCGCCCTTTTAGCTGATCCCGATCCCAGCAAAGACATTTTTCGAATAAATCTCAGCTATTTCGTCATCTTTTTTAACGGCATGATCGAGAAGATTCTTTATCAAGGATATTGCTTTGATAAGTTTAGACGTTCTCTTTCTCGCCCCCTGACGATGATAAAAGAAGAGAGATATCCGGAGTTAGCTGACTCTCTTGCTGCCGACTTTGTTGTCCTGGAGTCTGAACTCCGAGAGTTAGAGGAGCTAAAGGCTAATGGAGCTTCTTCTTTCGTATCTTCTCAGTTGGAGCATAGATTGTCACAATGGCGTGATTTGAGATCTTCCATTGGTAGCGAGCTTCAGTCACATGAGAATTCTATTGCACAGCTGATGGCTAATCTTGCAAGAAAGGACATTGACAGAGCCGAGTTACTCAGTTCTTTAGACTCCAACCGTGAGGAAGTAGACAAGTTGAAGAAGGCCTTGAAGTATGCCGAGGAGTCTGGTGCTATTATTGCAGAGGAGCTGGCTGGACTAGAGAAATCTCGCGGGCAGATACTTGAGAAATTAGGATCTACACAAGAGAGATTGATAAATGAAAAATGAAGCCGTGAAGATCTTGAGCAATTCTGAAGAATCTGTTCGAGTTGATCTGCAGGCTGAGCTTGAGCAGAGTTATGCAGATAGACTTTCTAAGTTAGAATTTCACATTCTTGATCGCCGACTATGTTCGGGCCAATGTGCTTTTTATTGTATGCTTCGACTTGATTTATTAGTAGAGACCCAGTATTTGATTTAATACACTCGTCTTTTATCATGATGTTTCTTTATTGACTGTGAATCTAATGGACACAATTTTTACAGTATTTTTGGCAAATCCTCAGCCATCAACGGGTTTGATGTGCCTTTACCGATTACCGTTTGAATCCGGCTAGCATGCAGATTGTTTTAGTCCGTTCCGCATGTTACGTTGTGCTAAGAATATCAATTCACTTAGACTTGATGCTATGACTTTGAATACATAGACTTCACTGTTTTTTATGGGAAAAGGTACCCAGCAATGCGTATTAGGCGATGACTTATCCCTTCTTAGGTTTTAGGATAAAATTCCCCAGACTTAGACTTTGGTGTCTTTTTCAATCGGCGAAAGACTAAACCGACGATGTGTGTTAGACATAGACTTAGGGTTTTTGACAAACCCCCAGCCATTAACGGGTTTGATGAGCCTTTACCGACTATCGTTTGAGTCGGGCTAGCATGTGAATTATTAAAACCCGTTTCACATGTAACGTTGTGCTAAGAGGATTACTTCTCTTAGACTTAGTGCTATAATTTTGAATACATAGACTTTACCGTTTCTTATGGGAAAAGGTACCCAGCAACGCGTATTAGGCGATGACTTATCCATTCTTAGGTTTTGGGATAAAATTCCCCAGACTTAGACTCTGGTGTCTTTTTCAATCGGCGAAAGACTAAACCGACAACACGTGTTAGGCGTAGGCTTATCTCTATTTAGGAGTTGAGATAAAATTCCCCGTGCATAAAGTGCGTGGATTGGAAGTTGAGAATTGTGTCTTTTCTCAGTGTAAAGACAAACCCGATGTTGGAGCGGAAGAATCTCATATTCTTAGCCCCAGGTCTTGTTTAGGGTAAAGACGAACCCAAAATGAAAGAGGAAGAATTTTATATTCTATCTTTCAACACTGAAGAGGAAGAATTTTATATTCTATCTCCAGTTGGAAAGGAAACTCGAGGTGGGATCTCCACCCCCAGAATCCGGGAGGATGAAACTAAGAGTGGGATCTCCACTCCGAGAATCAGAAAGATTCAAACGACCCTAACTTTTATAGGATTGGTTGTTTGATCCAAGAAAAGAGTTCCTCATTTATTGAGGGAAAATTCCAATTTCGACCATAACTTTTATAGGTTTGGTTGAAAAAGAGAAGATGGAAGTCTTTCGTTTATCGAAAGGGATGACTCGATCTTAGTCTTAACTATCTGCAGGTTTGACTAAGTAAGGTTGGAGACAATCCTAACTTTTATAGGTTTGATTGCTCGAATTGAAAATGGACCTCTCGCTCATGGAAGGAATCGAGAGAAGAATCTGGCTTTGGCCCTAACTTTTATAGGTTTGACCTGAAAGCAAAGGGAGTGGAATACCAAATGGCAATGAGAATGCTAACTAGTACTATCACTCAATGGAGGACTTCGACGTCAAGTGATTAGGACTTAACATGTCGAGCTTGAGAATTACCAATGATTGGCAGATAAAAATTTTGGTGGACCCACCGTCAATTGATTTGATCAGTAGGGGGTTTTGTGAGGAAAAATTGATCAGTCAAAACGGTTGAATCTTATCTCAACAACAGAACTCATGAGGACTGGTGAATTCGACAATAATAAAAGGAAACATTCTGACATTCAGAGTTTAAATGTGGATGTTTTATTTATCACTTTTATAGTGATTGGGTTATCCCTAAGAATACCACACGTGGTATTCTTCCGGGAACATCCCGATACATTGGTTATCCTGAAAGTACTAAGGATAGTATTTTTTCAGGAATTTACCATTTATTGGCATCATAAGCCGATCGCCTTCCTTGGTAACTAGGCGATATGCGCCACTCGAGTAGACTGTCTATACTACGAATGGTCCCTCCCATTTGGGTTCAAATTTGCCTTTCTTCTTGGAGTTGAGGATCATAGGCCGTCTTTCAGTTAAGACCAAATCTCCTTCTTTAAAACTCCGTTGTCGAACCTTCTTGTTGAAAGCTCGGGAAATTCTGGCTTGGTAGAACTCAATATGCTGTTGAGCTTCTAAGCGCTTTTCGTCGAGCATCTCGAGTTCTTCGAGGCGTTTCTGATGTTGTTCTTCGGTCGTCATCTGGGTTGCGAGAGCGATCCGAAGAGATGGAATTTGTATTTCTAACGGAAGGACGGCTTCACATCCGTATACCAAAGAATACGGGGTTGCGCCAGTAGGTGTACGAACTGTGGTGCGGTAAGCCCACAGGGCTTTACCGAGTTTATCATCCCAATCTCGTTTGTTAGTCTTCACGAGTTTTGATAAAAGCTTGATGATAGTATTGTTAAAGGCTTCAGCTAAACTGTTTGCTATGGGGTTATAAGCTGTCGATGAGACGTCTTGAATCTTGAACTTCTTGCAAAATCTGATGAAGGCATTACTGACAAATTGAGAACTGTTGTCATGTATGATTCGTCTTGGGACACCATGTAGATAGATAATATGGTGTTTGATGAATGCAATGACGTTGCTTGTCTTAACTTCTCTGAGTGGAATCGCTTAAGCCCATTTGGAGAAGTAATCAGTAATTGCTAGGATGAATCGGTCACCTTTGACTGACGGGGGATTTATAGGACCAACAATATCCATTCCCCAGGTCTCAAACGGCCATGATGTAACCGAAGAATGCAGATGCTCCAGAGGTTGGTGCATATAATTCGCGTGTATTTGACACGCATGACACTTTCGGGCATAAGCCACTGCGTCATTCATCATAGAAGGCCAGAAATATCTCATTCTTCTGATGCGGTCATAAAGTTTGGGGCCGGGTTAGTGTGCACCACAAACCCCTTCGTGTGTTTCCTTAAGGACTTCTTCAGCTTTTTTAGTCGATAAGCAACGTAATAGCAAACCATCGTACCCCCTACGGTACAGCATTTGACTCTCCGTATTATAGTAGAATCTCGGTACTCTTCGTCGGATTGAATCTCTTTCCTTCACATCTTCTGGGAAGATTCCATGCAAGACCTAATAGATGATGGGAAAACGCCAATCTCGGGGTTTAAACTCGACTTGAGTTGAATATACTTCCTTAACATCCTCTTCCTCGCCATCTTCATCGTATATTGGCACCAAGAGTTGGTGAGTCCTTACTGTAACAAACTGTTCTGTTTCAGGAGGCTGCGCCAGGGATACGGCTAATGCTGCTAACGCATCTGCGTAAGCGTTATATAACCGTGGAATGTGTTTGATGAAGAATCCTTCGAATAATTCTGCCATCTCTACGGCCATCTTATGATATGGTATTAAATCCTGACTTCGGACCTCATACTCCCCTTGAACTTGCTTAGCTATTAGTTGAGAATCACCGAAAGCTTCGAGATACTCAACCCCCAGTTCTTTAGTAAAATTGAGTCCTATGAGTAGCGCGTTATACTCGGCTACATTATTTGAGCATGGCTCGGTCAACGAGTAGGCTCGAGGCATCACATGTTTTCCTGGGGAAACTAAGACGACTCCAACTCCAGAAGAAATCTTAGAACATCCAGGAGCACTTGCTACATTAGCTGCTCGGGAAGCGCCATCGAAGTACAAACTCCATACCTGTTGGTACGAAGTTGCGTTAACTTTGTGGGTTTCATCTGGCAGGTCATCATATATCTCGGCAGTATCCGTAGTTGGGTTAGGTACCAAGAGGTCACAGATGGCCTGTCCTTTTACCGACTTCTGTTGTTTAAAGTGCAAGTCATATTGGAACAAGAGCAAGGCCCATTTTGCTAATCGCCAATTCATGAAAGCTGGCTGTGTCATGAATACTCGGACTGGGCTAACCTTGAAGATAACATAAATAGTCTGTCCAACCAGGTAATGCCGCATCTTCTGAATTGCGAACACCAAGGCGATGCATTCCCTTTCGATCATGGGATATCGGGATTCGGCACCTACCAAGGTCCGACTTAGATAATATACTGCCTGTTCATGACCGTTATCGTCATCTTGTGCAAGTAGTGCACTTAATGAGTGGCTCGTCGCCTTGACATAAATCAAGAACGGTTTGACCGATTTCGGTGCAACGAGTACGGGAGGTTTTGAGAGATATTCTTTAATACTCTTGAACATTTTTTGACAAGCGTCGTCCCATACGAACGATACGCCCTTCTTTGTGAGTTTGGAGAATGGTTGACATTTTTCTGAGAGGTTCGAGATGAACCGACGGATATAAGCGAACCGCCCTTGTAATCCTCTGAGCTCTTTAAGGTTTCTCGGAGGTTGTAACTCATTAATTGCCTTTACTTTATCAGGGTCGATGTGAATACCTTTTGTGGTGTAAGGACCATGAATTTTTGATACTAGTTAAAATAATTTTTATTATTTTAAAATATTTAATTATGATTTTTAAAAGAGTAATTATATTTT
>BQKN01000099.1:569272-582962 GCA_022839385.1 Asparagus kiusianus
TTTTTTTTAGAATAATTCTAATTTAAAGGAATTTATTTTGGTATTAGAATTATTTTTAGATGATTATGCTAATTTAAAAGAATTTATTTTGAGAACGGAATCATTTTAGATAATTATCATAATTTTAAAGGAATTTATTTAAAAAAAGAATTATTTTAGATTAATTATAATTAGAAAAGAAATTATTTTGGAAGAGGGAATAAGAAAAAGAATATTTAAAGAATATCTTTAGAATTATTTAAAAGGTGTTAATTTAGAAAATGAGATTATTGTTGGATAATTATAACAAGAAATAAAGAATGTATTTTGGGTAAAGAAATCATTTTGAAGTAAATAAATTTATTATTTTAAAAGATTATATTTAAAAGTCTAGTGTTTGTGATTCTCATTTTAATTATGTGATATGTCATGATATCGTTGCACATGATTGATTGTATTTATTATTATTTCCTGTTGTGTTTGAGAACCCCTAGTAGTTCATGACTTAGTAGCCTCGTACGTCATGAACAGACTTAGTGACATGTGTGGGTGTGTTGATTGAGTTTAGGTGGTGAACCCGAGTTCAATAAGGAATATGGTTGATTTGGAAAATACAAGAGAGTTGGGATGGGAAAGTCCATGTTCATGTGATCGGATAAGGCTGTTGATGTATCTTCCAGACCTCCCCATGATCCAGTGTAGCTTGGGGTTGGTTTGTTGGGTCAAAGTGGAGCCGGTGTAGCCACTTTGGTCCGTGAGCTTGATATTCACCTAATTCTTGCTTGAGTTCGAACAAGGCCGGAATCGGATTGCGTGTAGCCCTCTGACCGATCCAGTGTAGCGGCGTATTGGGTGCACGTAGAGGATTTGTGAACAGTCAGTTATCCGATGATATGAGTGTTGACTCTGTGTGAGATGTGACCAGTGACCTATTATAAGATGGCTAGTTACATGACCTTGTTTCTAGGCCAGGTATGATTTCTTGTGAGATGTAGGCTAGTTGTGTTTCTCTTCGTACATAGATCGGGATTAATATTTATTTATTTACATTTCGAGACATATGGTATATACATGAGGGTTTCCTTGTTTGGATTATTTCGCTCGACGTACTACGTCTCGAGTTGTAGATTTTTAAATATTAATTCCATCTAGTTGTATGACCTTGTGACTTGGATGATTATTCTGATCGCTAGCTGCATGATTTCGTTACCCGATTGATTTACGGATTCTTATGATTATCATGTTTTGGTAGTGGATTGCATGTTGATTTTGTTGGATTTCCAGTTGCGCGTTCTTTAGTCGTTTCGATTATCGTATCGTCTTCCGCTTGGGTTTTCTGTTTGTTCTATTTTCTTTGTGGGGTCGGGTCTTGCCGTGCACCATGCACCTGACGTACACCTGTTTTCTCTGGTGTACGTCAGACTTAGAGGAAGAACAGGTTCAGCTGGGAGATCATCAGGAGCCAGAGGATTCTCAGCAGGAGTGCCTTGTAGATGAAGCAGAAGAATAAGCCGAAGCTTAGTTATTCCCTCCAGTTGTTCGATGGTCTTAGCTTACTTTTGTAGTTTTTTCTTTTTCATTGATCGATGTATTTTTTGTATCTCCTCAGCATTCATTTATTCAGATTTGTATAAGGGCATGTTTGACCCGTACTTTTATGTCTCGGATTTTATCCCATTTGTGATATGATATTTTCTATTCTGAGTTTGTATATTATATTCTTGATGATTGTGATCGGGGACCTGTGACTTCGCATTGTTTTATTTCCAGACGCTTAGCGTATTGGATTGAGAAGAAAAGGGAAAAAAAAGAAAATGATAGTATATATATTTCTTCTCAATCTAATACGTCACGGGCTTGTTCACGTCCCGATTCCCGGGTATTTTGGGAAACGGGGCGTGACAGGTGGTGACGACGAATCCAAGGAATTTGCCGATGGACATCCCGAGCAAAGATTTGGTATGATTCATCTTTAGTTGATGAGTCCGCATCAGATCGAACATTGTCTTCAAGTCTTTGATGTGATCATTCTTATCACGACTTTTTACAACTAGATCATCCACGTAGCATTCGACAGTCTTCCGGAGATGTTCCTGAAAATTTTTTGACATAGCTCTCTGATACGTGGCACCTGCATTCTTTAAGCCGAAGGGCATGACCGTGTAGCAGAAAATGCCGAGGGGTGTCCTAAACGCGGTATGCTTTTCATCATCCGAATGCATCTTTATTTGATTATAACCAGAAAATCCGTCCATGAAGGACATTCTCTCAAACCCACACGTATTGTCGATGATGACATCTGTGATGGGAAGAGGAAAATCGTCTTTTGGGCAAGCAGCGTTAAGGTCTCTAAAGTCGATACAAACCTTAATTTTCCCATTCTTCTTAAGGGCCAGGACAATATTGGCAAGCCATTCAGGATGTTGCTCTTCCCTAACGAAGCCGGAGTCAATAAGCTTTTTAACTTCGGACTCGATTGCCTCCATCATCTGTAGACGAAACCGTCTTTGTTGTTGTTTGACAGGTTTGACATCCGGCTTAATATTGAGACGATGCACTGCTACATTTGGATCGAGTCCTGGCATATCTTCATAGTTCCAAGCGAACACATCAATGTATTCCTTGATAAGAGAGATTAACTCTTCTTTCTCATCCGGCGGGAGGCTATCACTAATGAATATTGGCTTCGGATTATCTTCGTTGCCCATATTCACTTGGACTACTTGATCTTCAGTAGGAGGTTCTCTTTGTTCAAACCTATCACCGTACTGCATACTTAGGTGATGAACCCAAGGGTCTTCCCAAGTTGGTATCTGATCGTCTTCCTCTATTGCCGCAGGGTCGACCGTAGCCATATTCGACATTAGCTTTTTGAATATTTCTCCAAGCCTAGCGTCGGAATCCCAAGCTGAAGAATCAGAAGAATACTCATTTTTACCTTTGTTAGCAATTTGATCGATAACTTGCCAGCAACATTCGTCATCAGATAAGGAGACATAGCCTAAACCTCTTCTGTGGCGATAATAGTCATCGGGTTTTCCTTTTGGTACGTAGGCCATTCGAGGTGAAACTCGCGGACCTCGACCAAAACAAATACCTTCTCCGAGCGTGAAGTCATATCCGTACTTCTCCATAAGACCACGTGCTTTTGTGTTATATCTAAATAGATGAGGGGCAGGTTTATCATCATCGTCCTCTTCTTCCAAGAAATGGTCTGGTATCGGAGATTCTCTTCCTTTACCGTAGATAACCTCCTTTTCACCCTTTATCTTTGCAGGGATGACAAGTGTTGTTCCGAATGGATCCTGTACCTACTTTTTTATCATGCAAAATGATTGAAGTGGCATATACAAGTCGGGATTATCATACAGCCCCTTTGTAATATTATCAAGACACAACGAGTACTCTAAATCATCATTTATTGTAATATCTTCGGCAAGTTGCCAGTTACAACTACTTTCTGATGATTCTTCATTGTCAAGATTGATTACAATGGGTACAATATCATTAAGTACAAAACCACCATCATAATCAAACCCAGCTTCAGTATCAGCTTCATCTTCGCTGTCCGTTCCTTGGGCCGATGGTTCAGTATCGGATTCGGCACCGTATAGAAGGGAATCGGTGAAATAGTTCTCCAATCCCTTGAACGGTTGCTTATCCGCGACCACCGTCTTGACTTCATTACTGGTGTCTACGTATTTGAGACACTGATGAAGAGGTGATGGGACTATAAGATTACCGTGAATCCAAGGTCGACCTAACAGTAAGTTATAGGAGGTTTCTACGTCAATCACATAGCACGTGACTTCTGACTTCAAATCCTCGATCTGGCACTTTACTCGAATCTTCCCCATGGGTCTGGACCCACTGGTGTTGAATCCGTAGATCGTAGTGCTCGTGGAGGCTAGCTTACTAGCCGGTATTCCGAGATTATACATCAATCGGAGTGGCATGATGCTGATAGCGGAACCCAGATCGACTTGGATCCGGTTGACAACGCTGGAGCCAATGTGCCTGGTGAAGTATAAGGGCCGGTCATGCTTTGAATTCTTCGTCTGCATGTCTTCTTTGGTGAAGGAAATGCAGGGAAAATGGTGTGCTGCGAGATTGCAGTGTTGGACCGACGGCTCTGGTTCCTTAGGAGATGGCTTGATCCGAGTCAGGAAAGCTTCAGAATTGCTCAAGGCTTCTTGTAACGCTTCCCTTGTGTCCTTTGAAAGATGCAGCAGCTCATACAGGGTTATTCTAGCCGGTATATTAGCTAACTGTGTCATAATATCGAAACGGGGTGGAGAGCTTGAAGTTTCCGGTTTGTTTCTCCTAATCGGATGATTGAATCGAGACTGCTTTGGGTTTTGACCCCCTTAGCATAAGGGTTCTTTCCCTTTTTGCTTTTGTTGGGTCTTTTCTGCAACTACGGGTATTAGAGGAGTTGTGACAACTCCCATTTCTACTAAAGTCTTAGAGGGAGCGGTTTTGGTTACCCCTTGCTTAGCTAATTGTTCGGAAGAGTCTGGATACTTGAAATGATATTCATTTCCGTTCCGGGTTACAAAAGCTTCCTGTTCATCTTCAGAAAGCGGGAAAGCAGGAATCCTTTCGTCATCTTCTCCTGGAATAGCGGTGACCCCATAACAGGACTTTCCTTTAGACTTTTTCTTAGAAGAGGGTCCAGTCCACTGTTCATCTTCAATCAGATCGGGATGAACCCAAAGAATTTCTCCATTTGGAGTTGTGTGTGGCACAAGTCCTTTCTGGCATTGCTTGTGAGGATCATCGTTCACGGTCTTCACTGCGGCGTTTATTATTGGCTTAGGCTAAAACCAGTTCAAGGGAACAGATCCGAAGCTAATCGACACTGCATTCGCACCCACCTTCTTCTCCTTAGGTTGCTTCATAGTGATGACCCTAACGTCAATCAGAGCTTGGATCTTATCTTTCAAGGTGTAACACGATTTGGTAGGATGGTGAACCGCTCTGTGGAACGCGCAATACTTCGGGTCATTAACCCTTTTGGCATCTTCCTGATCTTGAATCGGAGGCAACTTGATCTTGTTATTTTCTATGAGGTACTTGAAGATGCCGGGAACTTCATCCTCTTTGAACGAGTAGACCTTTGGGAATTTTGGTTCCGAAGCCTTCTGTTTCTGAGGCTGTTGTTGCCACCGTGACCGCTTAGGCGCTTTCTGCTGCTGCTGTTGCGGTTGTGCTTGCACTTCGAATGTTTGGTTCGCGTCCACTGCATTCGCTTGTGCCTTTCCTTTACCCTTAGGGACAAAATTTTGTTGTGGAGGATTATTTACCGCTTGACCCCTTTCGGCCTTTTTCCTTTTAAGGAATCGTTCGGCTCGTTCTCCTCGCACTTTCAAATCTTTCCAGGTCTTTGGCGGGGCCATTCCCATAGATTCGAGGATCTCCAATGAAAGATTATTGTGACAAGTTGTTTGTGGAAAATTTGCAGCAAAAGAAATGAAAGAAAAATTGATTTGTATTCTCTCAAAATCGATTACAATTTGGATTCCGATTACAAAAGAGAGGAGAATCAATTTGATTCTCCCATTTGTTTAAAACTGAGTTCTTCTTGGTAGCGATGGAGTGCCTCCTTCGATTGCTTGCGTTGAACTTGCTCTCCGTTGGTGATCCGATCGTACTATCTCACGAGAACGATGGACTTATATGATGAACTCGGTTTAGGACTCTTAACAAGCTTAAGAAACTCAGAACGAGTTGAAAACTCTGAAAAGAGTTATTGAAAACCGAATAATCGATTAATGAAACTTGTGTTGCAAGTTTAATTAGGAACTCTTTACGAGTTTTAGAACTCAGAGCGAGTTAAAACTCTGTAACAGAGTTGTTAGAACCGAAGATTCGGTTAGTAGCCAAATAGATCTACCGTTGGTGAAAAGATCTTCTGAGATTTAATTAACTGACTGCCGATCAGTTCCTTAATCTTCAAGAAAATCCTCTTCTCCGTGTGGTTTTGCTACTGAGATCCGATTAATCCAACTACCTTTGTGCTGTTTGAAGTCAAAAGATCCAACCTTATGCGGTTTTACTGCCCAGAACCGATTAACCCCTTCTTGGTTGAGTAAGGTGGTTATTTATAGGGGGATATGGGGTGTAACCAACCCCTAAATCCGCTCCTAAGTGGGCGAAAATCCCTCAGAACGTAGGATAAATGGTTGTTAGGCCGTTCAGCTTGTGTTTGAACAAGTCAACACCTAAATTGGCGTTCTGGGCCTTAACTCTGCGCCTAAACCTTGTGACGCAGAGTTAAATATCTGCTAGCGGTAGGAAACGCACAGGTCGCATGCGTTCTGAAAATTAGAGACGCATAGGCCGCTTATGTGCTGAAACTCAACTCTGCGTCTTGAGTTTTGAGACGCAGAGTTAGGTGTTTGTTGAAGAACGCACGATTCGTGCGTTTTGCGCTTTAACTCTGCGTTGCAGAGTTGAATGGATGCCGAAGAACGTATAGTTCGTATACGTTTTTGAGTTTCGGAAACGCAGAGGTGGACTCTGCGTTTGGGGGAGGTTGCTGACTTGTAACCTCGTCCATTACAACATCACGAAGGCTACTGTTCATTGATCTTCGCTTGTTATGGGGTGTGAAAGTCGTCAGATTGTAATTCTCACGGTTGATTATGAAGGCTACTGAATAGAGTTTTCATTAGCTGTCAGAAGTGTCGTTGATTTGTAACTCCTCTTGATCTATGTGAAAAGTCCTCTGTTTGTAGCTCTCGTTTGTTGGCACGAAAGTCATTTGACTGTAACTTTCATTGTTGAAGCATGATAGGGTTCAGCTATCTATTGGACAGCCTACAGAACCACCTCCAAAGTTTTCAAAAGTTCGCGGTTGGCTAGAACGAATTTTCGGAATACTTTGGATCCTAAAATTTTAATTGATTGGTTATTCACTTCGTCTGATTTGAGGACATTGTGAACTTGGTTGTTGGAATGCTGAAGTTCTGTTTCCTCAAACCAAACAAGATAACTTTTGAGTTTTGATGACAATGAGCTTAGTCAAACAAACTAAATCCCAAGTCATCGTCAGACTCGCCGACAGGCTCGTCCTTTCTTCCTTAGAGGCAAGAGCAGCAGCCTTCTCAACAGATGTGACAGAGATAACAGCAACAACAAGGACGTTCTTGTAGGTACTGACGAACATGTGAAGTGCAGCTGCAAGAGTTGGGTAAGAGAGAGCGAAGGATAGCAATGCAACCATAGGAACACCACCTGCAAACTTGTCAACGAGGTTATCCTCCGTGAGGTTGGATACCTCTAGGCTTAAGACAGATCCATTGTCATAGGCAGAGAGAATCGCAAGCCCACATGAAAGAGGCTTTATTCCACTCTTAGTTAGGAGGACAGCCTAAGAGGATTTTACTTTTCCTTTCTTGATCAGCTCAACTTACTCTTTGTTGGGATGTTAATCCATTCAGAAGAATGAGTTGCGCGTCGAATCTTGTCTTCATTAATCTTGGTGGGTATGTTAAGCCACCCCGAAGAATGAGTTGCGTGTTGGATCGAGCCAGATGATTTTAAATGCTGTCGATTGCAATCTATCTGTACTCATACTACAGACTCCTCAGTGGAGTCGTCTGTTTCTTCTCGGCTTTGGTCACCTTGATGGTCATATCTACTTCCTTCTATTTATTTGAGGCTGTGTCTTGGCTTCCAGCATCGATCAATTCGTTTGGTTGTATTAAAACACATAGGTGGACTTCTAAGGAAATAGAACGCAGAACTGAACTCTGCGTTCAGAAGCTTAACCAATGCAGACGCACAGGTGGATTGCCAAGAAATTGGAACGCAGAGTTGAACTCTGCGTTCAGAATCTTAACCAACACAGACGCACAGGCCGCGTTTGGCGGGATTCTGGGCCTAGAATCTCGCCCCGACTTGACAGCTCACAGCTGTCTATAAATAGACTGCTGGGTCAAATCGAAAGTCATCCGACTTTTCATTTGTCTTTTCTCGAAAAGCTTAATGAAGATTTCGTTTCTAACTCCAGTGAACCCTGTTCATCTTCTCCGATCATCATCCTCAATGGGTCCGAGAAAGAAGACTATCTCTCGTCAAAAGTCGGCCGCTACCGCTGCTCCGAGTTCTCGATCAACCTCGGCCGTCGGCGTTAATGGAACTCAGGCCAGTGCGCCGCCGGCACAGGCTTCTCTCGTCGGTGGTAAGTATCGACCCTCATGGCCACAAAACATGCTTCGGCGAGTTCTCTAAAAACCCTAGATGGGTTCTTGTGAACAAGGAAGATGACTCATTTTGATATTGTAACGCAGGGTTAGAACTTTGCGTTTTGAATTTGAAACGTTGAGGCCTGACCTCTGCGTTAACAAATTTTGACGCATGGTCTGGGCTGTGCGTCAGAAAATTTAACACAGAGTTCGACCTCTGCATTTGATAAACTTTTTAACGCCAGATCTGAACCGTGCATTCGAAAATTTAACGCAAAGTTTGACCTCTACGTTGATAAAATTCAATGCCAGATCTGAACTGTGCGTTTTGAAAACTTGGCGCAGAGTTCGACCTCTGCGTTGATAAAATTCAACGCCAGTTTTGAACTGTGCATTTGAAAACTCGATGCAAAGTTCGACTTCTGTGTTGATAAACTTTTGAACGCCAGATTTGAACTGTGCGTTTGAAAGCTTGACGCAAAGTTCAACCTCTGCGTTGATAAACTCTTGAACGCTAGATTTGAACTGTGCGTTTGAAAGCTTTCTCTCTCTAGAGATTTTGACTAAAGTTCCTTTCGTTTGATTTCTTTGTTGACTAATTGGGTACTGTTTTCTTTTGCAGTACCTTACTCCCGCGAACCTCTTACTCTTCGTCACCATTTCGGGCACGAGGGTGGCGTGGATTTAAATATGCAATTCAATCTGCGTCAAGAACTCCTAATATTCCAAGATTCCGACAAGGATCGTGTCGCCTTGATCTCGAATCCAAGCCCAGCTGTACTTAGGGTTTTAGTTACAAACGCCAAGTTTGAACTTGAATCCCACAAGAAGCTCACCAATCCAGCCTTTCTATTTGGGGACCATGTCACTATCTCAAAAGAAATCGTACATGGTGGCCACTACAAATGGCTAAGGCAAATCGGGGATCGTCGTTTCTTCCTCCCTGATATGCACAGAATGTTCCCAATTTCCTGCTATCAATGTGCCTCTGTTCCCCACCATATGAATTAGGACTTGGTTAAAGAGCAGGACGGGGTAGCTGTTGGGGTTTTGACTTACAAGGGTGTACACACCGTTGGTTACAATCGACAGGTGTCAGCTTTGGAGCCCTGCTTGTTCTCGTGGGGGTATCCTTTAGGGGAAACGGCTAGCATAGCTAACACTTTTATGCAGAGATTCCTGGCCGCAAAAGGAGAGTTCCCTTCCTCAGTCTTTAGATCTCCTAGATGGGTACACTCCACCAAAGCAGGATGGTTGGCCCGAATGACAGAGTTTGTGTTGACAGAGCTAGAAGGGTCATTAGCTCGATCTGGGCTCAGTTGCCCTATAATGGCCACCAAATGTGGTATAGACTTCAACCATTACAATTTTTTCGCTATCTTGGAGAGATATAACCCGGAGACTTGTACATTTTTCACGCCGGAAGGAGAATTAGGGTTTGCCCTACATGAGATGCACGATGTCTTGGGCCTTCCCTTTGGAGACTTGCCCTATGAAGAGTTCATCACCGGGTCAAGTGAGCAGAAGATTTTAAAGGAGATGAATCCTGATGTATATGACACTCTGTGGGAGGTGATGTGTCATTTTCAAATATGCACTCAACTGACAGGGACACGTGGGCATGGTATAAAACAGCTATCTTAGGCTGAATACCTTTTCCAGAATTTGTCTCATAAGACTGCTGTTGTATCTCGTTGGGACGTGAGCACCCCTGAGACTATTCAAGCTTTGATTAGTGATGCCACTATTCACTATGTCAATGAAGGAATGGAAGATGATTTCCTGGCGCAGACTGAATTTGAAAGCTTCCACCATCAGGCTGCTACACCTATTTCTGACATGGCCTTGTTGGCAGGCTTTCTCATGCTATGGCTGAAGCGGTGTGTAGTCCCAACCAGGCCGATAGATGCTGTGATGATAGAAGTAGTCTATCCAGCTGTCCTCTTAGCTCACGGGAAACCTGTGAACTTGCTTTCAGCTATGACGTGCTGTTTGCAGCATGGTTTGAGGGAGTTGTATCTCGAATTCATTCAGGTGAAGGAGATAGACTCCGAAGGAAAGAAAAGTTTGGTGACCCCAAATCCTCGAGTACCCTTGCCGTATACTAATCTGATGGCTTGGTACGTATCTCATTGTCCACATTTGATGAGCGCTCCATCTTCGTCGGATGAAGGCTTCGTCCCCTTCGTGCAGAGACTGGAAGAGGCAACTTGGGAGGGCACCTATGTAATGAGGGTCCGTCAGATTCTGTCGAGAGACCTCAATTACCACATATTTCGATGTTTCCCGGACTTTGAAGGTGGCAGCTATGGGCAGGTATTCCAAGATACAGCTGGCCCTAACGATTTTACCCATTTAGACGGGGGAGTTTTCCATTGGCTATTAAACATTAGGCCTGGTTATCTCCTCCTTAGGAAAAACGACAAATGTATAATCGAGCCGTATCAGCGGTATCGGTTTGCTCGCCAATTTGGGTACGATCAATTATACGTTGGAAATCCACGTGGCCAGCTTGTAGTTACGGGCAACATATATGAAGGAGCTCGGGCTTGGTATTATTCTACCACAGGTTGCACTGGAGCTACTTTTAGGTTACCTCACAAGACGCCCAATTCTCTTCTCTCCAAAGCTTTTTGTAACTGGTATCATACATCCTCTAGGATACCCGATTATAAGCTGAACCTGTCAGGCCTTCGAGAGATCAGAAGGATGTATTCATCCCGGAAAGGATCTCGAGTATCTCGTCTAAAGGGGATCAACGAGTTTTTACATTTTGAAGATGAAGCTGAGGAAGAAGAAATAGATCTGGGACCAGAGAGTGCCCCAGTAACGAGCCCTAAGGTTGCTGAAACTCTAAGAACAAAAGCAACTGGAAAGAGGGATCTTACCGAAGAAGAAGCAGTTCAGTACGAGAAACGTACTCGTAGGAAATTGCTAGTAGACCCTCCTTCCCAGAAGTTAATGGCGGATGCTTTTAAATCTGCCGGTGGAGGAGAAGAGCAAGAAACAGCTGCTGCAGGTCGTCCCGATTACACAGGTCCTCATTCTGGAGGTTCTACATTTTCCGGAGAATTTTCCTCTCACCGTCCTTTGGATCAGGAAGAGGGTGGAGACGAGTCACTGATTAGGGACATGGGGGCTTCTTCTGCAATAGACCCCAATATTTCACCATTTCCAGATTAAATTCCTGGCACTACTCTTTTATCTGCAGGGACATTGCCTACGATGTCTCCCTCTGAAGGGGTTAGACTACCTACAGATGAACTGGTGACAGATGAACTTGCAAATTTTAATGAGAGTCAGTCTCCCGCTTCTTCTGCACTATTGCCATATTCGGGGACTATCATTCCTAGTCCGACGACTGGCAGAATGACTAAAATGGATACGACTGCAAATTCTCCTGGATTATCGGTTGCGGATGATGAGGAACCGTTAGATTATGGGACCTCTTGTCACAACGAAGATGCTGATGAGGAGGACAGCGATGGTGACAATGATTCCGCTGGTTGGGCTGATCCTCCACCACCCTCTTCTGACAAGACGTCTGCTTATATTCCTTCCACCCCTCTTGGTAAAGATCACACTCGCTAGTTTCTCTAGACTTTTTTTTCTTTTGTGCTAACTACTCTTTTGTGTAGGTTCTCCAACCCATGAGTCCCCTGATAAGAATTTATCTCCTGAACAGCAAGCAGCAGCTGCTTCTCTTCCTGAACCAACGCCGGTAACGACTACCTCTTTACCAGAAGAATCCCCCACGCTAATGATTTCTCTTAAGTCTGCGGGGACGGAGAGTGCGCTGAGTTCAACCCAAACAGGGGCACTCACGGTTCTTCCTTCCAGTCCTTCACAACTGGATGTTTCTATGGCTTCCCCGGCTTCTTCTCGGTCGTCACCCACCGTTCTTGTACCAGGGTCTATGATTTTGGGCTCCCCATCCACATCTCCTATGAAGTCTTTAAGCCTAGTGGTCATCCCCTTCGTGCTTAGGATTCTTGTACAACCTCTAGAGGATATGATCAAGGTGGCTATTGAGGAGGTTGGCGCCAGATGGGCTTCGTTTAATTCTTTTAAACCTATACTCATGCATTTCCTGAATGGCATTCGATACGTAGATGACGTACGTTGGTTCCAGCACTACTCTGAGAACATCTCTCGGTTGGAAAAAGATCTGAAGGCTTTGGAGGATTTGCGCCACGCCGATCTTGCTGCCCAGACCACATTAGTTTTTGATGATCTCAAGGCTGAAGCAAGCCGCTAGTATGAAATTCTTCAAGAAAATATCACTGAAAGGGAGCTTGAGATTGCATCTTTACAGGGGCAATGCTTTCAGAAGCAGCACGTTATGGATGCTTCTAATGCTGCCATACAAACGTCCCGGGTAGCAATTGATCGACTAGAGGTGGAGTTGGCTCGATATAAGTCTGAGCTTGCGTGAGAGGAGGAGATTTTAAAGAGACTCACATTAGAAAGCGTGAAGACTTATGCCAACTATCGCTCGTCGGTGCAGGACCTGGAACTTATCCAAAAGGAAGCTAACGCAGTGATGCTGGACGAGAGCGCACTTAGGAAGAAAGCCGAGGTGATGGTGCAGACCGCTCACGAAGAAAGACTATCTGCTATTAAGTCTCGGCTTGCGTCTTTCACTTTCACCGATCCGGAGGTTTAATCATGTATCGTTCTTTTTGTTTGATAAGAACAGGGTTTTTGTATCACTCCTTAATATTGCTGAGAAAAATAAAAAGAATGATTCTGGATTTTCTCTATTTATTGCATGTGTTGTGTTCTGACTTGCAACAATGAAGTTACGTGGAAAATACCCAATTTAAAATTTCCTTTATTATCATTTAGGATAATTTCAGAACAATTTTAACTTGTTGGGGATGAGTATATGAACACTTGTTATTTCTGTGTAGAAGAATTAACTGGTTCAAACGGGTTAGAACTGTTAGAGGTATCTTGTTAACATAACAGAGCTTTGGAAATCTATCGTTTTATTGAAAAGAGTCAATAGATTAATTTTGCCAGAGGTATAATTTTAATATGACATGCGAGAAATTGCGATCAGGGCAATTTTGAGGACTTGTCGCTCTATTGAGGAGAGTCAATAAGTAGATTGTTGTCAGAGGTGTGATATTAACGTGAAAGAATATTGCGATCTGGGCAATTTGAGGACTTATCGCTCTATTGAAGAGAGTCAATAAGTTAATTTTTGTCAGAGGTGTAATTTTAACGTGACAAGAAAGAAATATTGCGATCAGGGCAATTTTGAGGACTTGTCGCTCTATTGAGGAGAGTCAATAAGTAGATTTTTGTCAGAGGTGTGATATTAACATGAAAGAATATTGCGATCGGGACAATTTGAGGACTTATCGCTCTATTGAAGAGAGTCAATAAGTTGATTTTTGTCAGAGGTGTAATTTTAACGTGACAAGAAAGAATTATTGCGATCGGGGCAATTTGAAGACTTATCGTTCTATTGAGGAGAGTCGATAAGTTGATTTTGTCAGAGGTGTAATATT
>BQKN01000099.1:582972-594011 GCA_022839385.1 Asparagus kiusianus
AGGAGAGTCGATAAGTTGATTTTGTCAGAGGTGTAATATTAACGTGACAAGAAAGAAATTTTACGATCGGGGCAATTTGAAGACTTATCACTCTATTGAGGAGAGTCGATAAGTTGATTTTGTCAGAGGTGTAATATTAACGTGATAAGAAAGAAATATTACGATCGGGGTAATTTGAAGACTTATCGCTCTATTGAGGAGAGTCGATAAGTTGATTTTGTCAGATGTGTAATATTAACATGACAAGAAAGAAATATTGCGATCGGGGCAATTTGAAGACTTATCGCTCTATTGAGGAGAGTCGATAAGTTGATTTTGTCAGAGGTGTAATATTAACGTGACAAGAAAGAAATATTGCGATCGGGGCAATTTGAGGACTTATCGTTCTATTGAGGAGAGTCAATAATTTAATTTTGTCAGAGGTGTAATATTAATGTGACATCTGCAGGGAAGAAATTTTAGCATCTCACTTGGGAGGATTTCTAAATGTTTTATCATCGGAGTGATGAATTATATTACTTGTAATTTGAACAATATTTGGGAAATTTTATCACTCTATTAAGAAGAGCCGATAAATTGGACATTTACTACTCCGTTGGGGAGAGTTAGTAAATTGATTATGATTTGAATGATTTTGGAGACTTATCGTTCCCTTGATGAGACCTGATAAGTGGATTCTGACAGAGGAATTACAGCCGCATAGGTATTGATGGCAGCTAAATTCAAGCTCTGTGGGGATGATTATCGTCAGAGGTGTAATATTAACCTGACGAAGATTTAAACTCTGCTGAGGAAATACAGAGGTTTGACAACACTTTTGTTAAAGGAATTCATGACTCTTGAGGGATGCTATGTTTGAAAACATAAGTGTAGATTCTTCTTTTAGAAGAGTTGTAATGCAAAGGTAACCTTTGCGTTTAAGGTTCAAAACACAGAGTTAAGAACTCTTGTAACGCAGGCTTAGACCTTGCGTTTGGGGAATTAAATGCAGAGATGAGTTCTGCGTTTAAAGTCTAACCGACTTTATCTACTAACGTGAAAAATCGCGTTTCAGAGATGGTTGGGATTCTTTCCTAGAATCCCACGCCAATTTAACAGCTTGACGGTTGTTATAAATAGACCTGAGTGGTCACATCAAGAGTCATTTGACTCTTTCTACTTTTAGCTTGTTCCCAAGAATGAGAATTCTCGTTTGAGTTTCGATCGATTCTCCGGCAAACTCCATCTTCTTCGATCAACTACATGCATGGCGCCCAGGAGGATGAGTTCGGGTACCAAGAAAATTGCCAAGGCGGCTTTAGAAACATCACCGGTCGAGAACACCAGTGATGTTGCTGCTCCCCCGAGCGCTTCAGCATTGCTGTCTCCGTCGTATGGGCCTCGCTGCTGTGGTAAGTGGTGGCCATGGCAACTTGTTTCAACAAGTTTTCTGAAAACCCTAGATGGGTTCTTGTCAACGATGAAGATGACTCGTTTTGGTTAGAACGCACAGTTGGAACTTTGCGTTAATTATGAACTCTGCACGTGAGCTTAGACTCTGCGTTTAAAACGCAGATCTTGAACTCTGCGTTTAAGATGAATAACGTAGATTTTGACTTCTGCGTTTAAGATGAACAACGCAGACATTGACGTCTGCGTTTAAGATAAATAACACAGTCTTTGAAGTCTGCGTTCAAGATTAGAAACGCAGATTTTGAAGTCTGCGTTCAAGATTAGAAACACAGATTTTCAAGTCTGCGTTCAAGATTAGAAACTTTTCATTAGCAACTCTTTTTCAATTACTAATTTCAGTTTCTTGTTTCGCAGTGCTTTTTCCCAATGTGCCACTTCTGCCAGAGCAGCATTTCAGCTATATCGATGATCCAGAAGTAGGGAGAGCTTTTGGTCTTCGCGGAGAGATTCCTTTATGTACTTTCCCTAGTTTGGAATGGGCACATTTGATTAGGTTTGCCGGGTGTTCCACGCTTAGGGCTCTGATTACCGATGTGGATCTAGAAACCCCTTCGGGTCTGGACCAATTTCTCAAACCATCGTTCTTGTTCGGGGACCATATATCTGCTGATGGCCTAGTTGGGTCCGTAGAAGATTCCCGGATGCTGCGAAGAATCGACGACTGTTTATTCTTTCTTCCGAGCATGAAGAGGATGTACCCACTTTCCTACTTTCTAAGTGTCGGTGGTCGTAAAGGTTTGGCCTTCGATCTTGTTAAGGAGAAGGAGAACATCTCGTTTGGATCTGGTCGATCATCCCGGGTACACATTGATGGGCAACTCAAAGGTTTGAGACCCGACAGATTTGAGAAAAAGGACCTAGCTCAGGAGGCACCTCTTCCGGCGAACATCTTTATATGCCAGTTCATTGCTGCTCGAGGGGAATTTCCTGCACAAGCTTTTTGTTCTCCTGGTTGATTGTTCTCCGGAGAAGATGGTTGGTGGACACGTATGGTGGACTTCGTTCTTGAGGAGCTCGAGGAGCAACTTGCTCAGTCTGGTCTTACGATACCGGTGCAGGCCACGAGGTGTGGGATCACTCAGAACTATCCCTCCTTCTTTGCTATGTTGGAGCGGTATAATCCGGACAGCTGCACTTTTTTCACGCCAGTCGGGGAGTTAGGATTTGCTCTCCATGAGATGCACGCAGTATCAGGACTCTCCTTTGGGCAAATGCCCTATGAAGAATTTGTTCCAACAACTGAGGAACTTTCCATTCTGAAAACTGCTCATCCAGAGATATACAGCACTTTTTGGGAGTTGATGTGTCATTTCCACATCTGTGCTCAAGTCACTGGGATGCGTAGGGGTGGTCTCATGCATACTGCCTGGGCAGATTATCTATTTTAGAACCTGGGTCAGAAAGATTTGAAGTTGACCCGTCTTACTGTCAGCTCTGCTAAGAGCATTAAAGCCCGCATCAAGGCTCCTAATGCTATTTATAAGAACAAGTGTTTAGAAGATGGATTTGAAGCAGACAGTGAATTCGAAAGCTTTCATCATCAGGCTGCAATTCCCATTTCTGACACGGCCCTCCTTGCTGGCTTCCTAATGCTATGGTTGAAACGGTGCGTCGTGCCGTCGAAACCGACTGAATCGATCTTGGTTGAGGTCGTCTACCCAGCTATTCTCTTGGCTCATGGAAGACCACTAAGTCTTCTCTCTACGATGACAGGTTGTTTGCAGAGAGGCTTACGAGATTTGGTTTCAGAACTCCTTGACGTCAAGGAGATGAATGTTTCCAGGAGGAAAGTTTGGAAGACTCCCCAACCTCGTACACTAATGCCCTATACTTATTTAGTGGCTTGGTTTGTACTGCATTGTCCCTCTTTGATGACGGGGATCATACAAGATAGTGAAACTTCTGTTCCTTTCATCCAGAGGCTTGAGTCAGCCACATGGATGACTGTGTACATAGTCCGGATTAGATAACTCTTGTCTTTGGAGAACAATTATGATCTCTTTTGCTGCCACCCTTGTTTTGATGGGGCTGAAGAAGAAGGCCCGAGGTTTGGCGACATGGTCTTCGAAGGGTCTTCTCTTTGAACACAGGGACTTTTCAATGGCTTCTTGCTATCAGAGTGGGCTACCTAGTCTTCCGACTAGGTGAGAGATGCATAATTGAGCCATACGTTCCTTCACATTTTGCCCGGCAATTTGGGTACGACCAGCTTTATGTTGGTAACCCTAACCCGTGATTAGCTCACATCGGGAATCTGTACGAAGGTGCTCGTGCTTGGTATTTCTTCTCTGCCCGAGGGACTCATGCGTAGTTTACTCTGCCCAGTTTGCCGCCTAGTTGTTCCACTGTAGTGGATTTTCGCGATTGGTTTGACAAGGCTTCTCAAATCTCAGAATATGATATATACTCTTCATGTATAAATGAAATCCGGGTACTTTATAAATCGAGAAGTGGTTCTGGCAGGACTCGATTACCAGGGATGGCAGCTTTTAGCCTTAAGGGCGATGCCGAAGGATGGTATATTCTTCAATTAACCCTAGAACACCAGATGGTACTCACTTGGGAAGATTTTATTTACTTTTTTGATGAGCAGTACATCTCTTCTGCGGCAAGGACCGAGAAAGAGCTAGAACTATCGAGACTGGAGCATAAAGACATGATCGTAGCTGACTATGAGAGAAGATTTATGAGTTTACTTCACTTCACGGCAGACCAGAGAGCGCCAAGCTCTGATGTTTCTTATAGGTCTTCGTCCAACCTTCGCCATTACATCCTTTCCAGATGATTCCTCTTAGTTTGAGAGGTAGCTAACACTGCTATTTCACAGGAAATAGATATTGTGATATTTCAGAAGACTAAGGAAGGTAGTACCAAGGCAGGACAACATGGTGACAAGGGCAAGGGAAAGAGACCTTTTATAGGACCTAGAGGACCCCAGTAGAGGGCTAAGGATTTTTATCACCAGCAGCAAGGACCTTCTAAGAAGGGGTCACAACATGATTCTAAAATACCACAGCAGCGCAGGATTCAAGGTGCATGTTACAACTGTAACAAGATCAGTCATAGGATGAAGGACTATCATAGTACACTAGCAGGAGGCCAGTAGGGTAGAGGCCAGGGCCAGCAATAAGGATGTGGACACAGACAGCAGAACCATGGTTAGGGTCAGTAGTCGTAGGGACGTAGTTATGGCCAGGAGTAAAGGATCGAGGCACCGCCGACAGTTCCGAGGATTGAGGGATTAGCAAGCCAGATACACGCCATCCAAGAGATTCCTTAGGGATAGATAGTTCCATATATTCCACCATCTTTAGCACCGCAGTCTTCAGCCACCGGCAGGGTTTATACAGTCATACTACACGACAATGGAGCGAGTGGAGCCATAGTGGAGGGTACTTTCTTAGTGAACTCCTTCCTAGCTCGAATCTTTTTCAATTTAGGAGCTTCACATTCCTTTACTTTTCATACCTTTATGGACAGGCTTCAGCTTGTAACACATCCCTTAGATGTACCATTATTTGTCTATACTCCTTTAGGAGAGGTATACCTATTAGAGAGTATCTGTGGGAGATGTGTTATCAGTCTAGATTAGTCTGAGTTTATCATTGATTTGATCCTTTTGCGGATGTTAAATTTTGATGTCATTCTCGGTATAGAATGACTATCATCCTACCATATCAGTATCGACTATTTTGCTAAAACAGTTAGCTTGCGAGCGTCCGATGGGTCTGAGTTGATTGTAGCAACCTCACAAGGCAACCAGTTTGCGGAGTCATTCCTGGCATACATTGAGGAGGTGATGCTAAGGGATCAGAGTGTCGATTTATGTGAGACTAGAGTCATCTTAGAGTATCAGGATGTCTTTGAGGATATACTTAGTTACCGCCTGTGAGAGAGATTAAGTTCTGTATCGAGTTGTAGTCAGGCATAACACCGATATCCCAAGCACCCTATCATATGGCACCTACTGAGATGAGCTATTATAGGAAGTTCATTCAGGACTTCTCAAAGATTGTGACGCCACTTACACGCCTTACGAAGAAGGGTGTATAGTTTGTTTGGAGCACGGAGTGCTAAGAAGCATTTGAGATTTTGAAGACTAAGTTAACTACATCACCAGTGTTGATCATCCCGAACAGTGATAAGACCTTTGTCATCTACACGGATGCATCGTTATCGGGTATAGGAGGCATTTTGATGCAGACCAAGAGAGTCGTGACTTACATTTCATGATATTTGAGGACATATGAGTAGAACTATCCCTCGCACGACTTGGAGCTAACAGCAGTGGTCTTCGCACTAAAGACATTAAGACACTATCTTTATGGAGTGTAGTTCAAGCTATTCACGAATCACTAGATCCTAAAGTACCTCTTTTCTTGGAAGAAACTCAACTAAAGACAGTGGTGATGGGTCGAGTTTATTAAAGATTATGAGTTTGCAACTTAGTACCATCCGGAGAAGGTGAACATCGTAGCGAACGTGTTGAGCAGGAAGCGTCGACATCGAATTTCAGCTTTGAGGTGCTCGTTGTATCGAGATCTTCACACCCTTAGTCAGTTTAATTTTAGGCTAGAGACTAGCGAGAGCAGTGCATTTTTGAAAGCTTTGTCTATACAACCATCTTGGACTGATAGGATGGTCAGAGCTCGGTTAGAGGACTCGTGGATTCAAACTCGAAAGGAGGAGATTTCCAAAGAGCCAAAATCTGATTGAACTGTTAGAGCATATGGAGGACTTTGAATAAAGGGTCGATTAGTGATACTAAGTAATCCACAGCTGAAGAAATACTTATTTGATGAGGCACATCGTACTAGGTACACAATGCATCCATGCACCACTAAAATGTACAAGGACCTTAAGTGGAGCGGCATGCGTAGGGATATTACGGAATATGTGGCTAAGTGCTTTACCTGTTAGCAAGTGAAGGTAGAACATCAGAGATCCGCAGGAACCCCACATCCTTTACCCATTCCGAAGTGGAAGTGGGTAGGTATTTTTATGGATTTTATTGTAGGACTGCCAAGGTTGAAGAAGAGCAAAGATTCCATTTGGGTGATAGTTGATCGGTTGATGAAGGCAGCACATTTCATATTAGTGAAGATGACATACATGACGAAGACTTATGTGAGGATATTTATCTAGGAGATCATGAGACTACATGGAGTTCTAGAGATGATTGTATCAGATCGAAGCTCGGTTTTCACTTCACATTTTTAGAGGAGCTTTCAGATTTTGTTCGGCAGCTAATTATCATATTCTAGTGTGTTCCACCTGCAAACAGATTGGTAGATAGAAAGAGTTAACCAAGTATTGGAAGACATGTTTCGGGCATGTATTATTGATTTCCAGGATAATTAGGAGGATCACATTCTATTGATTGAGTTCGATTATAACAACAGTTATCAAGCGACTATAGGTATAGGGCACCGTATGAGGCGTTATACAGGAGGCCTTGTAGATCACCTATTAGTTAGGCAGAACTAGAGGACAGCTTATTGCTTGGATCGGAGCTTGTGAGATAGACTACAGAGAAGGTAGCACTAATTCAGGAATGTATTCTTTCAACGTAGAGTCGGTAGAAGAGCTACGTAGATCAGAGGTGACATCCGCTAGAGTTTCAGGTAGGGGACTATGTTTTATTGAAAGTATCACCGATGAAGGAAGTTCAGCGATTTGGAAGATGGGCAAAACTTACCTTGAGGTATATTGGCTACCATTTAGGATTGTTGAACGCATTAGAGCCGTTTCGTATCGGCTAGATCTTCCAGCATCGATATCGAGTATACACAATATTTTCCATGTTTCGACGCTCAAGAAACATGTACATGACGAGGAGCAACAGCGAGTATTGGACGCACCAGAGATTGAGCTTCATGATGATTTGACCATCATTAAGATCCCAGTTCGTATTCTTGCCAAGGATGATAAAAGACTTAGAAACAAAGTGATACATTTATTTAAAGATTAATAGAACCGGAAAGGAGGTGAGGAAGCTTCTTAGGAGCACGAAGAGGATATGCGTCGTGACTACCCGTACCTGTTTGAGTAGGTAAAATGATTGGTTATAAATTGCTTGTGTTTATGATTTTTTCCATAGTCATATTTATATTTAACGCTAGAGTTAGGGTATTATCACTTAGCTCCTAATTATTCGGAACACATGGTATATATATAAGGGGTTTCTTGTTTGGATTTTTCTCCCGACGTACTAGTTCCGTTTAGTTAGGAGTTAAGTGGGAGTATTTGTATTCTAGATTGTTAAGTGTACATATCGCTTATGTTTCATATTAGGGGATTAATGGTACAATATATGTACAGGAGGGTTTCCTTATCTGGATTATCCCCTCATCATATTTTTCTCAGCTTATTAATCTCTAAGATACGTTTGTGGAATTTTGAGGACAAAATTCTTTTAAGGTGGGGTGAATGTAAACCCCCATGAATTTTGAAAAATAGTGTGAATTATGATGAATATTATTTATGGATAAATTATTATACTAACAATTGATTTGAGATTAATTAAGAGTATATATGAGAGTATACAAAGGTTAAACATGCACAAAGAAGAAATCAGGAAAAATTACCAGTTAAGAGTATATATGTATTACATACCAATACAATTCGAATCTAGAAACATGCAAAAGACAAATGTTATAGGTATCTTCAATATCTTACCAACGCATCTCAAATTACCTCATTCCGAGATCGGACGTGAAAGTTACAGCCAAAATACTAAAAACTATTTTCCTAGTCTGACTAGGTTTACTGTTTCAGGTTTGGACTGTTTTGATTCGGGTTTGCAATTATATATATATACATGTTTATACATAAAAAATATATATGTTTATTAGTATTCCAAACCCTAGCAGCCCCTCTTCCTCTCTCTCTCAAACTCTTATCATAATTTGTGAGATTTGGGAGTGTTCTTGAGAAGTTTGTCGAGAGGAATGCGGGATTTTGCGACTTTGGTAAAGAGGGATCTTGTACGTATGCGTTCAGGAGTTCAACACGACGTTTAGAAAAAATCATCTTCCTCCAAACCTCTCCCTATAGTTAATTCAAGATTTAATATGTTTAATTGATGAATCTCATGTTTAAACTTAAACCGATGTTTTAAAATCTTAGTTTATGATGTTAATCTTTAAACCAATGTGAAAAACTATAGTTTTAGATGATGTTTATATTAGTTTGATTATCATGATCATTAGGGTTGTATTTAATTTTGTTTTTAACTTGTTAATCATGCATAAATCATGTTTAATTACTAGTTTAATAATTATTAGAGTTTTCTTGCTAATTAAAGGGTCTAAACCCTAGGTTGATGATACCTAAGTGATGTGAGCATGTTTAAACGAATTTATCTTTATTTAATGTTTAGAATTTATCATGTTTACTTAACCATATTTATAAATTAGGTTATTTGAGAAATTTTGATTAATTAGGATGTTAAACCCTAATCAGTTTAATTCAAGTGTTTATATCATGATGAGTAAATTCCTGTTAAGTAATAATAAAAGATTTAATCTTTTTATATGCCTCATTTTTATAAAAATAAGTTTTTAAATAAAGTTACAAAATATAAAACATCAGAAACCTAAACTTGTGTTTTCCTCTCTGGCTGGTCGACCGACCAAGACTAGCCAGTCAATCGGTGAGGCCCTAAGCGTGCACATTGTGTGCACGGTTACTTTCCATCGACCGACACCCTAAGGGCGGTCGACCAATCTATGTTCTCTTTGTTTTTTTTTTTTTTTTTGAGTGGTTGTTTTTGCATCGTTTGACCATGAGTACGGGGTTCGAGCCGCACAATGACACACGTATAATAATGAGCATACATGAATAGTGTCATAGCACACACATAGGTATCCTGAAGAGGATTAATACAATTATTGTTTTGATTACACGGGAATATGAGTTATTTAAATATTATATACTTGTATGGATATCGTTGATTGGCCCGCTCAGTACTACTTAGGATAGTACGTTAATATATCATTAGTACAGGCCATTGAGTCGGTTTTTAGGATGCTTGATCTAGTAGATGCGATGAGGCTTGTGAGTCGTATACCTAGGATGACTTATTTGGTAGTCCATCATGCACATTGATGCGATGAGACTAATGAACCGTGTACACTTTTAGGATGCTGATTTGGTAGTCTGTCCCGTATGATAAAACGATGAATTATAAACTTTGTAAGGATTTACATTGTGATAATTATCTAATAGTCTGAGTCTTGGTAGACACCATTTATGAACATTACTCATCGCTGAGTTATATATGACCGATGTACTTTACTCTTGTAAGTACGTGAGATTATATGTAGTTGTTTACATTATCTTCCAAAGGATAGTGAAAGATATTTTTGGTCCGATATTATGATGATTTTACTTTCTTGTATTTCTATCCTTTATTCTTAGTTGAGATTGATGATTAACGATTTACAATTTGAGACATATGGTATATATATGAGGGTTTACTTATTTGGATTATTTTGTTCGACGTACCAGTCTTGTGTTGTGAGTTTCTAATTATTAATTCTATTTAGATTGTTTATTCTTAGTCCGGTATTGATATTTAGTTATCTACTATTTGAGACATATAGTATATACATGAGGGTTTCCTTGTTTGAATTATTTTACTCGACGTACTACGTCTCGTGTTGTTGGTTTCTAAATATTAATTCTATTTAGATACAGAGTAGATGATCTAGGTAGACTATGCTTAATAGATAGAGCCTCCATCACATCTAGTAGCCCTTCCCCTTGGGGGCGGATGGAGATGACTCTAGCACTCTGACGCTCTTGTTGTTTCTCTTTTTATTTTTCAATTTCTTTTAGGCAACAGCTCAGAGTTCCGGAGAGCCGCAGGATGACGGACTTCCAGCATAGTTATCGTCATATATTTTTAGTAGATGAGACTCCATCGTAGTTGATATTTATCTTTAGAAATTTAGAGAGTTTTGTATTTCATCTTGTAAAGGTTGTGTGCCTTAGTTTATTTTTAGTTGACTAATATTGAGATACTTCACATTTATTCCAGACTTCAGTAGTATTCAGTTTATTTAGTTGAGACAATATTATATATATTAGATATCTCTTTCTAAATCATGTCTACTACATTTAATTCTCTTATCTTGCCTGTTTTGTACCTACACTTGTATTTGATTCCACAAGAGAGATATTACTGTGATGGAGAGACGTGTTGTTACACAGTGTGGTTGTATGACAGGTTTGATATCTCTAGGTTTACCTTGGACTGTAGCCATGTGTGAAAACAGGGGCGTCACATAACCTCTTTGCAAACAAACTATTTTCATCATATAAGAGGTATATTGGGCTTGTGTATCACTTGAATCATGTCTTTCTTGATAGTTTGCAAACTTTTTAAATGGCCTACATAGTTTCATGGATGTTCATGATTTTTCTTTCATTTTCAAATTGGGGATATCAATAATTTCATTTGTACTTCTATGATTTTCATGATTTGCTTTCATTTGAAAATATCTCTTCATGACTTATAAATTTTAGTTTTCATGAGTTTTTATGATTTTCATGTTTCACTCTATTTGATTTCATGTTATATA
>BQKN01000099.1:595990-633172 GCA_022839385.1 Asparagus kiusianus
ATATATATATATATATATAGTATCTGTCAATGTATCAGTTTTCGGTCGACCGGTTCATACCAGTCGGTCGACCATCCAGAGAGCCTATTTTTAGACCTTGTAGATAGTCATTCGTCAGTCAACCGATACACAATGATTGGTCGACCAAAGACTTAGGTTCAGTCGACCGATATAACCTTATCGGTTGACCGAATGAGCTTCAGATTTCTAGTCTGCTAACGGTCATCTCATCGGTCGACCGATCATGGTCCATCGAAGTCACTTTAACAGCTAGTTTTTCAGACTTCGGGATTTTATGGATTTTGTTGGTTTTGAGGATTTTCTTGGGATTTGGGCTATTGTTTTGAGTGCCTACAAATATCTTCCAGCCCCCATTTGTTCATTAACTAAGGAAAGTTTAAAAACAAGTTTACAAGTTTGTTTAAGTGTGTTTTAAATAGGTTTAAGTGTGTTGTTTATGTGAAGAGAGTTTCACAAGAGGAGAAGATCATTTCGTTCTTTTTGAGCTTCAATTCTCATATCTCTATTTCTCTTGTTTGCAGAAAAGTTTTACTAAACTCAATCTCTAGCTATTTATATTTTTTATTATCATTTCTATAAGCTATATTTTAAATTGAGTTTATTAATTGTACACACAACCTATTGAGCTTTTAGTATTTCACATTAAGTATATTTTTGGTTATGGTGAGTGATTCATCGAGTGTGAGCTTAATTTTATTCACATTCTTGTTAGAGAACAAATCTTTTGCATTTGAGCCTTATTATTGGGAGAACATGTTGTAATACACAAGGACACTTAGAGAAGTGGTTGGGAGAGACGGGGTCAATTCCAAGTAGAGTGGCTTGGTTGTAAAAGCCTAGAGAGACGTAGTAATTCCAAGCACTTGAGGAATGTGACACGAGCTAGGCCAACACTTAAAGGAGTGTATTGTGTATTGACAATTGTGTGAGTTTGTAAACGTTACATGTGAGCGTTGAAAACCGATTATGTAGCTTTTTTTGTTGTGATAATGGAGATTCTCCTCGAGGGTGAGGAGCGGAGACATAGGTCATGGGTCGACTTAACTCCATGATCATTTGCCTTGTGTTTGCGATTGTCATTTGTGCACTATCTCTCTTGTTCTGGTGTTCATGTTTATTTCGTCCATTGTTTAATATCCTTGTATTTTTTATTGTATATTACATCATTAGGATATATTTGTTAATAAGTTTTAATTTGGTATCTATATCAGATTAGAATAGTAATTACCCTATTCGCCCCCCCCCCCCCTCACTTTAGGGTACTTTCAACTTCAAGAGGGTCCAACCCTTGAAAAGGTAGGTTTTCTTACTTATGATTTTTAATTCCATCATCTAGTTAGGTTTTCCTAATTAGAGAAAATTAGTAACTAATTAAAAAAATAATAGTTTCTCTTGCTGACAATAATAAAATCCATCATCCACTTGAATAACTACTAAACAAAATAATAGATTCAAATAGAGTTTTCTTTCACACATTATTTTGCTTGTTGACCCTAATTTTGAAAAAAAATTAGTATCCTCTAGTAGTTGCTTTTTAATTCTTAGGATTATATTTGTAGACGGTTACCAGGAATTCACTCAAGTGATTTAAGCATACACTTGAAAATATTTTTAACGGCAAAAACCTCAAATTAAGATAATGTGAAGGACCTTATCATCCTTTCCTTGGCCTAAAAATTACTAATTCCTCACTACACAAATCCAAACCTTAAAACTCATTAGACGTTGGCCGTAAGGATTTAAGTCCAATAGAAAATACTTTTTTTAAGTGAGCCGGTTTAAATTTATTTAACTCTATTAGTGCTTAAGGCTACGTTTTAAGAGTTGTGTAAAGCACTCTGTAAGGAAATAGGGTCTTAAATGTCCTCCAACCTCCCTCTAATACTATCCTTTCCTCGCTAACTGATCAACTAAACTTGGACCTTTTTACTAAATATGTTTCTGGTTATGAATTTGTCTAGTAGAGTTTAGACATAACCTTACAATTAACGATGATTGTTCAAGTGATTATCTTTTGATTTTTTAGTTAGCTTTTTCCTTTCTCCTTCTTTTTTTGTTTTGAAAATATTTTAGATCTTTCAGTTTTTGTTTCCCTTGTAACAAATAAAAAAAATAAAAAGGAAAATAATTTCTTTTAGATATTTTTCTTAGATTTTATAAATATGTAAAAAAGAGTTTTAATTGATAAATGCAAGTTTGTATTTGTGATAATACATTGTATTGAATTTGAGCAAGAAATGGCTAATTTGAATTCAGTCATTCTTCAAGATATGTGTTATCCTACTAGGAATACAATTCCATCTAGTATTAGACTTCCGGATATTAATGGTGTGAATTATGAGCTTAGGCCTTACTTCATAATTGCCTTCATGTTCTGTAGAGATGGGAGAAGTGTTGATCCTATGCTCAGAGCTTGTGGTGTTTCTATTAGTACCCAGCTTACCCAAGTAGGTAGATGTGTGCTACAAGCACCAAAGTTAAAAGTTAGGCATGGGGAAGACTTTATGCCCAGGACCAGAAGATGGAACTTTAATAACAAGAACAGCAGTGTTGTTGCAGACGAAGCTAATAGTGTAACTTCGAAGGTCGTTAAAAGAACTTATAATTGAACATCGTAGTGTAGTTCGAGTATCGTCGAAAGAACTTGTAACTGAACCTTGTAGTTCAGTTCGAGTCTTCTTAGTTCGATCTATGTACTTCGACTTTCTGTACTTTCAATTATATATGAATAAAATTTATAGTTTTATCCACATATCATTCTTTTTTCCTTTTTTGTGCAATTGAGAAATCGCAACTTAGGATTTTCAGCAAACCCTCAGCTATCAATGGACTTGGGTTGTCTTTACCAACTATCGTTTGAGTCAGTCTAGTTATACTTTTTCCCTCAGTATGATGAGTTGTCAAAGTGTTTCTTTTAGACTTAAGTGTTAAGATTTCTCTTTTATCCTTAGCCTTTTTTTAGGCTTCAGATCAAACGTATGATAACGAAGTTCAAATTATGACTAAGTGTTAAGAACAAAGCTCAACAAATAGCAAACTCGTTAGGAAAACAGACGTCATTTGTGAAAACGACGATGTTGGGATGATCAAGTCATTCAATAACTTAGAATAATAACGATAAAGAAAAGGCTCATCACTTGGTAGGCCAAAGTTGGAAAATGAACGTCATTTAAGGAAATGACGACGTTAGGAAGAATCATGTCATTCAGTGACTTAGCAGTATGACAATAATGATAAAAATAAAGGCACATCACTTGGTAGGCCAACGTTAGAAAACGCACGTCATTTGGGAGAATGATGACGTTAGGAAGAATCATGTCGTTCAGTGACTTAAAAGTATGACGATAATGATGGAAACAAAGGCATATCACTTGGTAGGCCAACGTTGAAAAACACACGTCATTTGGGAGAATGATAACGTTAGGAAGAATCATGTCGTTTAGTGACTTAAAAGTATAATGACGATGATAGAAATGAAGATACATTATTTGGTAGGTCCACGTTAGAAAACACACGTCATTTAGGGAAATGACAACGTTAGGAAGAATCATGTCGTTCAGTGACTTAAAAGTATAACGACGATGATAGAAATGAAGGCACATTACTTGGTAGGCCTACGTTAGAAAACATACGTCATTTGGGAAAATGACAACGTTAGGAAGATCATTTCATTTAGTGACTTAGCAGTATGACGACAATGATGAAAACAAAGGCACATTACTTGGTAGGCTAAAGTTGGAAAACGAACGTCATTTGGGAAAATGATGACGTTAGGAAGATCATGTCGTTCAGTGACTTAGCAGTATGACGACATGATGGAAACAAAGGCACATCACTTGGTAGGCCAATGTTAGAAAACGAACATTATTTGGGGAAATGATGATGTTAGGAAGAATCATAACATTCAGTGACTTAAAAGTATGACAACGATGATGGAAACGAAGGCACATCACTTGGTAGGCCAACGTTAAAAACACACGTCATTTGGGAGAATGACGATATTAGGAAGAATCATGTCATTCAGTGACTTAAAAGTATAACAACGATGATAGAAACGAAGGCACATCACTTGGTAGGCCCAGGTTAGAAAACACACGTCATTTGGGGAAATGACAACGTTAGGAAGAATCATGTTGTTCAGTGACTTAAAAGTATAACGACGATGATAGAAACGAAGGCACATCACTTGATAGGCCCATGTTAGAAAACACACGTCATTTGGGAAAATGACGACGTTAGGAAGATCATATCGTTCAGTGGCTTAAAAGTATAACGACGATGATGATAACGAAGGCACATCACTTGGTACCAACGTTGGAAAACGCACATCATTTGGGAGAAATGATGACGTTATGAAAAAATCATGTTGTTCAGTGACTTAAAAGTATAACGACGATGATGATAACGAAGGCACATCACTTGGTAGGCCAACGTTGGAAAATGCACATCGTTTAGGAGAAATGACGACGTTATGAAAATCACATTATAGGTTACTATTAGAAAGATATGTTTTGAACAAGAGTTAAACAATGGCTATCAGAGGTAATCATTAACATGATAGTTTTGTGGTCCCACTATTCTATTGAAGAAGATTAGTGAGGGAAATTTGGAAGAGATGAAGTAAAGAAACCATTATATTTATTTGCTTCTCCTCCTGCTATGAGATGCACTTGACCATGGGGTCTATGGATAATATTTCTTCAGAAATTTATCATTGATAGGCATCATAAGTTTATCGTCATCTTGAGTGACAAAACGATAAGCCCCATTTGAATAGACAGTTTCTACCACAAATGGTCCCTCACATTTTGGCTCAAACTTCCCTTTCTTTTTAGAGTTCAAAATCACTGGGTGTAGGACAGTAAGGACCAAGTCACCTTTCTTGAACGTGTGGTATGTAACCCTTTTATCAAATGCTTTGGAAATCTGATCTTGATAAAGCTCGATGTGTTGTTGAGTCAGTAGTCGATTTTCATCTAGCACTACCAGTTCTTGAAGATGTTGGTGATGACTTTTCTTCCGTTGTCATGCCAGTTGCAAGTGCTATTCGCAGAGATGGAATTTGAATTTCTAATGGTAATACGGCTTCACATCCATATATCAAGGAATATGATGTCACTCCTATCCACGTGCGAACCTTTGTGTGATAAACCCACAAGCTTTGACACAGTTTCTCATTCCAGACTCTTTTATTTGTCGAAACAACCTTAGTGAGAATTCTAACGATTGTCTTGTTGAAATCTTTTGCTTGCCCGTTAGCAGTAGGGTTATAAGCTATTGAAGCCAAATTCTTGATCTTGAATTTATCATAGAATCGAGTGAAGGCTTAGCTAACGAACTGGGGCCCATTATCATGGACGATATGTCTCGGAATGTCATATCTATATACGATGTGATGTTTTAAGAATTTAATAATATCACTCCTCTTAACTTCTCTCAACGGGATAGCTTCTACCCATTTAGAGAAATAATCAGTTATTGCTAAAATAAAGCGATATCCTTTAGAAGAGGGTGGGGTTATTAGGCCAACGGCGTCCATACCCCACGTCTCAAATGACCATGAAGTGGCTGATGGGTGAAGATGCTTAGGCGGCTGATGCATGTAATTAGCATGTATCTGGCAAGCATAGCATCTTTTAACAAACGTGACGGCGTCTTGTACCATGTTAAGCCAGTAATAACCCAATCTACGTAGTTTGTCCCATAATTTAGGGTCGGGCTGATGAGCTCTACGGATGCCGTCATGAGCTTCCTTAAGAGCTTCTTTTGCTTCTCTATTTGACAAGCAATGAAGCAATAGCCCGTCATACGACCTTCGGTATAAATTTTGGGATTGGGAATCTTAGTAGAATCTAGGTGCTCGTCTATGAATAGATTCTCTTTCCTTGATGTCTTCAGGCAATAAGCCATATAGGACATAATCAATGATCGAAAATCGCCAATCTTTATGTTTGAGCGTTGCGGACTCATCTTCAATCACGTTGATTTGCAACGCATACTTCAACTTGAATACATGTTTGCTTGTCATCGTGATTTGTTGAGTAGCTCCTTTAGGTAAAGCCAACGTGGCCACAAACGACGCTAATGTGTCGGCATAAGTATTCTTAAGACAGGACACATAGTCAATGTAGAAACCCTCAAAGGATTCAGCCAATACGATCGCTGTGGTATGATAAGGAATGAGATCCTCATTCCTAACTTTGTATTCTCCCTTCATCTGATTAACAATGAGTTGCGAGTCGTCATATGCTTCTAGATGCTTCACCTCTAGCTGTTTAGCTATATCAAGACCGACCAACAAAGCATTGTATTCAGCTACATTATTAGAGTATGGCTCTGTTAAAGAAACAACTCGTGGTAGCACATGATTTTGTGGAGAGATAAAGACTACCCCCACTCCAGCAATAACTCGACCAGCAAGGCTTGCTCTTGCTGCGCCATCAAAGTATAGTTGTCATACCTGCTCTTTAGAAACAACATTGGCTTCATACGTCTCATCTGGTATGTTACAATTCTACCTTCTCCTTCAATGGATGGTTGGCCATAAGATCACAAATAGCTTGACCTTTCACTGTCTTTTGAGGTTTGAAGTGAATATCATATTGGGAGAGCAGCAATACCCATCTAGTGAGTCGCTAGTTCAATGCGTTAGGTTGTGTCATGAATGCCTGAATAGGTTTGGTCTGTAAAATGACATGTATGGTTTGCCCAACCAAATAATATCACATATTCTGAACTGTGAAGACCAGTGCTAAACATTCTTTCTCAATAGGAAGATAACGAGATTCAGCACTCGATAGGGTCCTACTGAGATAGTAGATGGCTTGCTCATGGTTGTTTTCATCATCTTGTGCTAAGAGTTCTGCTAAGGCATGATCTGTAGCCCGGATATATATCAGAAAAGGTTAACCTAACTTTGGTGCGACCAACACAGGCGGATTGGAGAGATATTGCTTAATCTCTTCAAATGCTTTCTGACAAGCTTCATCCCATATAAAGGATACTCCCTTCTTTATTAGCCTTGAGAATGGTTGATATTTTCCTGATAGATTAGAAATGAACCTGCGAATGTATGCCAATCTCCCTTGCAAACCCCGAAGCTCCTTGAGATTTCTAGGAGGTGGCAGCTCTCGGATGGTTTTGACCTTGTCTGGGTCCATACGAATTCCGTTAGTTGTGACCATGAACCCGAGGAATTTACCGCTAGCCATTCCTAAAAAATAACTTGGTAGGATTCATCTTCAGTTGGTGTGTTCGCATGAGGTTGAACATTGTTTTTAAGTCATGTAGATGGTTTTCGCTGTTATGACTTTTAACAACCAGATCATCCACATAACATTCTACAGTCTTTTGTAGATATTTTTGGAAGATAGAGGTCATGGCACGTTGATATGTAGCGCCAGCATTCTTCAACCCAAAGGGCAATACTGTATAGCAGTATATCCCTGAAGGTGTTTGAAAAGACGTGTGCTTTTCGTCATTAGAATACATCTTTATTTGGTTATACCCTGAGAATCCATCCATAAAAGACATTCTTTCAAACCCACACGTATTGTTAATAATGACGTCCGTGATGGGTAAAGAAAAATCGTCTTTAAGACAAGCTGAATTCAAGTCTCGAAAGTCAATGCACACTCGAATCTTCCCATTCTTTTTTAGAACAAGGACAATGTTGGCCACCCAATCAGGATGTTGCTCCTCGCGGATAAAACCCAACTTAATGAGCTTCTTGACTTCAGCTTCAATTGCTTCCATAATTTTGGGCCAAAATCGCCTTTGTTGTTGTTTAACAAGCTTGACATCTAGTTTAATATTTAAACGATGCATAGCCACTTGAGCATCGAGACCAGGTATATCTTCGTAGTTCCAAGCAAAGACATCAATATACTCTCGTACTAGAGTAATGGGGTCTTCTCGATCTTTTGTCGACAAGCTATCGCTTATGAATATGGGTTTTGGGTTAACCTCATCTCCCATATTCACCTAGATTACTTTGTTGTTAGTGGAAAGTTCGCGTTATTCGAAACAGTGTTCCCACTGTATACCCAGTTGTCGGCTTAGCGTATTATCAAGCAGAGGTAATTGATCATCATTTTGATTTTCTATTGGAGATGCTGAGGTCATGTTGGCCATAAGTGCCTTGAACATAGCTCTTATACTGGTGTCAGACTCCCAGCAACGGATTCAAAACATGAGCTGTAAGAATCATCATCTGGCTCTCCATTGGCTCCAAAATACAGCGTGAATGGTGGGGATTCATAACCTAACCCACTACGAGTTTTATGATAGTAATCCTCCGACTTTCCTTTTAGGATATAAGCAGATCGGACTGGTGTCCGGATCCCTTTATCGAAATTTATGCCTTCGTTACGAATGAAGTCATATCTCATTTTCTTCATAAGCTTTCGGGTTGTTGGTGTGAAATATGAGAATTGCAGATCTTTTTCCTCCTCGGATTCTTCTAAGAGAGTTTACGACGGACCATCATTCTTTCTAAAAATGATGTCTTTTTGGCCATTAACCTTAGTCGGTACTATAAAGACTGCTTGTGAAGATTCAATTCGTTGCCGATTTGTCACAAAAGATGATTGAATAGGCATGTATAAATTTGATTCAGTATATAATCGGGGTAGAGGATCTGCCAATGTGCCGGAGCTTGTACCTGGCATGTCAGGATTTAATTCAACACACGATAAGTAAGCTAAATCATCATTATTATTAAAGATAATTCTTATGTCCTCATAGACAGGATCATTTACATCCAGACTTTCAAGGCCGATTACGACGAGTTCTATGTTATTAAAAACAAGGACCCATTTGTGCTCAGACTCGGTATCGGTTTCATTATCGCTATCTGGTTCTTCAATCAGTGGTACTTCAAATGGCTCACCCTCAAGGTAATGGATAGAATTTGTGAAATAATTCTCCACCCCTTTGAATGGTTGCTTCTCTACGACTACTGTTTTAACTTCACCACTCTCATCTACATATTTCATTCATTGATGTAGAATTAATAGAATAATCAGATTGTTATGGATCTATGGCGGACCCAATAACAAATTGTAAGATGTCTCTGCATCAATAACATAGCAAGTGACGTCTGTCCTCAAGTAACCCATCTAGCATTTGAGTTTGATTTTACCAAGGGGAGGAGTATTGGAAGTATTAAAGCTATAAATGGTGGTTCCTGTCATTGATAAATGATGCAGAGGGACTCCAAGGTGATGAATGAGCCTCAACGGTAAGATGCTCAAAGCAGAAACGAGGTCAACCTGAATTCTGTCTACCTAAATAGAGCCGATATACCCTATGAAGTACAATGGTTTGTCGTGTTTCGGGTTCCTCACATGCATATCTTCTTGAGAAAAGAAGACGCACAGCATTCTTCCTTGAAAGACTTGACAACATTAAGGGAAAGCTTCTTCCAGCGTTGCTCCGGCTGGGTTTGGTGGAAAGTGAGTGAGAAAAACCTCATTATCTACCAACGCTTCACGAAGAGCTTCTCTCGTTGATAGAGATCAAACAACGTAATCCTTACTAGGATGTTGGCTAACTAAGCTAGCACATCAAACCGAAAAGGATCTTTGTATCTTTTCTGAGTGTTTTGCTGTAACGAAGTCCCTTTGCTTGTGTTTGCTTCGTTACTTCTTTCCCTGATTTGGGTGGGGCAACTGCTGTTTTAGAGTATTTCTTCAAATACTCCTTTCCTCCACGTATTCCTGATATCTATGTAGGTTGTGTGGTGAATGATGGCTACTCATTTTCAGAACCGCTAAGTGACGCGATTTCAACCCCCTTGTCTGGGATGGCTGCAACAGCGTTGCAAGATCTTCGTTTGACATTAGGCTCCTTCGATTTTGCTGATGTCCACTGCTCGTCCACTAGTAAGTCAGGATGGATCCACATCATTTCACCTTTAGAGGTAGTGTAGGGGACCATTCCCTTCTCTTTCTTTTTATGAGGGTCAAGGTTTACAACCCTCGTCTGTGCTTGGGGAATTGGTTTCACGCCATCTTGAACTTGCACTTCAGCAAAGTCTCCAAACTGCAGTGAAATCATATTTACAGACACCTGTTACACCCTAGAGGGGGGTGATTAGGGTCTTATGCTAATCTAATCCCGATTAATTACCAATTAAAATTATATTGATCAATATGATCTTGCAAGAGATAGATATGAATAAGAACAATAAGTATATGCACAAATAAAATATGAGTCAAACAAAACACAAACACACGATATGTTTACGAGGTTCGGTCACCACGACCTACGTCCCCACTCCTCACCTCGAGGAGATATCCACTATCACAATCCGGTTTGGAAGCCGGAACTTCTACACACTCGGTTTACAAGTTCACCGAAAACTCTCACACAACAAGCACTATGCAATCACACTTTACACACTAAGTGTAGGAACCTAGCCCGTGTCCTCCTCCTCAAGTGCTCGGTTACAACCTCTCCCTAGGTTCATCAACCGATGCCACTCCTATTGGATTCGACCCCATCTCTCGCCTCATACTTCTCTCAGTGTACAAGTGTATTACAAGTGATTCTCACAAAAGAAGATTAAATATAATGGTTTGTTCTCAAATAACAAGTGAGAACACAATGAAGCTCACACTCACTAAATCACACCCCACAACCCACACTATATGGTATGAAGATATTAAGCTCAATTTGTGTGTGTGATAACAGTGGATGAAACTCAATAAATATAGCTAACTGAAATGAAAATGAAATAACAAGCTATATAAGAGTTTAGAAAACTTCTCAAACAAGAAGAACAGTAGATGATGATCCCAATAGGATTTGAAAGCCACTTCTTGTTGTAGGAAGACTTCTCTTGAAACAGATTTATGAAATCAGCTTTTAAACAGCTCTTTGAAAACACACTCAATATTTTGTTAAACACAAAACCTAGATTTCTTGGATACATAGAAGGAGAGCAGCAATGGGGTATATATAGAAACCCAATACATCAGTAAAAACCACTTAGATTGACCAAAAAACCCACAAACAACAGCTGTTAAAAACTAGCCGTTGGAGTGATCTGACAGTTCGGTGGTCGACCGGTGCGGTCGACCGGTGCGGTCGACCGGTGCGGTCGACCGCGAAGCTCAAAAACCACAGCTATGAAAATATGAAGCTGGCAGTCGACCGCGGCGGTCGACCGCGAAAATCTCTGGATGTTTTCACGGTCGACCGTCACGGTCGACCACGAGCACAAAAAAGGCAAGCTCAGAAAATTACAACTGGCGGTCGACCGGGCCGGTCGACCGAAATCTGATACATTGCATATTGACAGGTTTTTGGGCTGTTTTGAAAATTCATTAAAAATATCAAATCAAATCCAAAAATAGTGAAACTTTGGGGAAAGTTTCTAAATGATAAAATAAGCATGTTTAAAAAGGAATTTTTGGAAAATCAATTTTCGTTTGTGAAAACTCCCTGTTTTTGAAAAGTGTTCAGAAAACCTGTTTTTCGTGAACATGAAAATTGACGTAAGGCTTGTAAATACGTATATATATACCATGCATATATTATATGTATATAAAGAGCTGTAAACATGAGATAAAAGATATTGTAATGACGTTTGATGACAAAACCATTTATTTGGTAGAAAACGTCAAAAATCATGTTAAGTGTATATATATTGAGCTTAGATATAAACATACAATATATGTAAGTACACTAAACTAATACCTAGGTAACTCCGCACATATAAACTTGAATCTTTAACGATTGATTGTCGTGTGTTGAGTTACCTGTAAAGATAAATACAAAGACTAGAGAATAGATTAGATATAAATTGTTTGACAAATCATCATCAAAACCAAAGGGCAAACAATCTCCCCCTTTTTGATGATGGCAAACAATTTATTTAATGATATGAAATTTCATATGAATGATGAAAGTTGGAAATAGATTATGTAGTTACATGTGAACAAATCACATATGACCACATACATAATGAACCAAAATTTTACATATCTTTCATCAACAATAAACCTCATAAGATAAGCCATATATGAATATATGAATAAACCAACCAATAAACTTTCTCCCCCTTTGACAACATCAAAAAGGGAAAAAGAATAAAAATAGGAGCAACGCTCCCCCTGCATATGAGCACGGATAATAAAAAATATGGTTAAAGCTCCCCCTATCAATTTGCATGGATGATATATAAAGATCATATACATACATAGGAGCTAAGCAACCTATCCATCAAAAAACAACCATAAACAAGATATAGACCAAATAAATAAAAAAATTACTCAAATACCAAAATACTACATAGTGTTCCACAAACATAATTTGTTCCACAAGACTACAAACCATAACACAAAATGTTTCACAAAGTCACATAGTTTTTCACACAAGCATAGAGTTATTACAACTCAAAAACTAAAAGCATAAGTATCAAGTTCAACACTATAAGCACAAAAATAAGTTCCACCATAGGCACAAAAAAAACAAAATAGTAAACACAACGAGCACCAAAGTCAATCATCACCATCACCGTCACCATCACCATCAGAAGCAGGACCAGAGCCAGATCCATCGTTAGAGCCAGAACCATCAGCAGGACCCTCCTCAGAACCAGACTCAGAGCTGGAAGAGGGATCCGGGATCCCAAGAGACTGACGCTGATAGGATAGAATAGTCCTAACATCCCTCTGAATAGATGAGACTTGCTTCTGAACACTTGAGAACTGAGTCTCAAGACGATCCAGACGGTCACAAATATCAGAAGAGGAGGAGGTGGAAGCTATAGATCGAGAAGATGATGGCGTAATGGGATCAGATAGGGAGGCTGAAAGTTGCATACGAGAGAGAGAGAGAGACCCTATCAAAGAAATCTTTCTTGGGTTCAACTTTGGGTTCCTAAGAGAGATCAACATCGAAGTGTTGAAGGATAAGGGTGATGAAGGAGCCAAAGGGTAGAAATTTGAAATGCTTCGATACCATGTTTTTGAGAAAAACGTTTGTCCAATCTACTTTTATTTTGGCAAATATGGCATATACAGCATTGATCTTGTCAGAAGCAAAATAATCAAAACTACCAGTCTTAGGAATCAGATTTTGAGCAATGATTCTAGCAATAAGTTTGGCATTGGGATTAAGAGAATTATTGTTCATTGGATAAGTACAACCGGGTTTAAACAAGAGGTGGTTCACAGCTGGATCATCAAGTTCAATAGACATAAGGTCAACATCACCTGTTGGGATTTTAAGAATCTTCACAAGTTCGTTGGCAGAAAAAGTTATTACAATATTTTTAACAGATGTAGTAATAGTCTGAAGACCATCAGCAGAGGATGACACAGATAAGTTGGCATAAAACAGATAAACTAGAAAAGGATAATAAGGAACTTTATGTTCCTCATCTAACAATCTAGCCAACCCAACATCATGAAGAATTGTGTGAGTGTCATACATGGCTAAGTGATTAAATTTGATATATCTGGTTGGAATAATTTTCAGTTTGCATAACTCCCTATATTTCTTAACTAGGGATTTATACAACAGAAAATCTTCATAATGAGAAGCTTTGATAGAGGAGGAACTAGATTCAAGTTTATATCTCTTTTTGGGAGGCATGGTGACAGATATAAACAACTAGGGTTAGAAAGAAATTTGGACAGAAATTTAAAAACCCTGGAAATGAAGAATTAGAACACAATGAGTAAATTGCCCTAAAACAAAACCCTAGACTAAGAATATAAACACTAGATCAATAAGTGAAATCAAAAGATGAGAAAGAGATTATTACCCAGCAATATCTAACTGAGATCGATGGACAGTGAGAGCCGCGGTCGATTGATGCAGGCGACCGTGGGAGAAATTTGCCAGATTTGGGAAAATTTCAAAATGGGGAGAAAGATGAGGAGTCGGGTCTTAGATGGAGATAAAACAAGAGGCTAGGATCAGCTCAAAGATCAGATCAATGGTGGTGACGAATTCGGGTTCAAAACAGTTATGAAAGAAAAATCGAAACCCGATAAAAAATAAAAATCGAAACTAAAAAATTCTTTGGCGGTCGACCGACGCGATCGACCGTGACAACTTACAGAAACTTCGACGGTCGACCGTATCGGTTGACCGCGAGAAGATTAAGTGCACAGGCAATGTAAAAAAACTGGATTTTGAGAAAGTTTTTAATTTAGACCTTTAAGAATTTGTTTTATAAGATACCAAATGTTTTATAAGATATATATGAAAGTTTTTAGCTATAAAATCATACAAATAATTTATTTGAACTTAATAAAGATACAATTCATCATTAAAACTCAAAAACCAAATATTCAAAACAAAACAAAACAGAAGAATGATATAAAAATTATTTTGGTACCCAAATCATTTTGGTACCACTAAAACTTGGGACATGACCCCTATCATTTAAATCTAAGGCCCTAGGGTTATGAACCCGTTTGGGCATATTTTGTGCACCGATACGATCAAAGAAAAAATTGTAAACATGACCCATACGATTACAATTTGTGCAATGTAGAGGTTTGAATGGTTTACGTTGACCGAAATGAAATGCACGTGGTTCATTTGCAAAAATAGATTTTTCTTTGTAATTATTTTGCAAACGAGAATTTCTTTTCAAATCGAAACAAAACATGGCCAAATGACCAAAACGACCACAATAATCACATTTATACACATGAGCTTGTTTATGATTTACACTATGTGTGTGTACATGTGTATGTGATGAAGAAGCTTGATGGGATGCACAATCATGAATAGGCTTGTCAATTTTTGGTACATTATGACAAAATTAAGCTAAATGACCTTTAAGACCGCAAATAGAACATTTGTGAATTTTGTCATACATATGTGCATAGTGAATAGGTTTCTTAGAAGAATTAACATTGAACTTTGCACATAAGTCCATAAGCTTTTTTTATTAGTAATACAAGTGTTTAGTGTTGAATCTAAGGTAGATATTCGTTTTCTCATTTGATTCAACTCATCATTGTGCATACAAGCATTACTACTAGAAGTAGGATAAACAAGATTACTTATCATAGATTTTAACTTATCTACTTCTAACAAAGCATCACATTTTTCATGAAGCAAACTAGCATTTTTAATTTTCAAATTTTCATTGCATTCTTTAAGAATTATATTTTCATTTGCAATAAAATTAAACTTAGTGGCTAGTGTTTCATGAGTGGATTTCATATTAACATACTTACTCTTTACATCAATATAGCAATTGTGTAACTTTTCAAACTCAAGAGCAAGTTCATCAAAAGTAATAATATCATCGTTATCACATACCTCACTAGGGTTATCACCTAGTGGTATTGTACATGGAGATGAAGCTTCTTTAGAACTCAAGGCGGGATTTTCCAACGCTTGTTGAATAGCCTCCAATTCCCCTTCATGTGCTTCAATCAATTTTCATAAGGCGTAAGCACTATCAAAATTAGCAAATTTGTTAGAAAATGAGGAGTGAAAAGCATTAATCAAATATTCTAACAAAAGCTTGTTCATGTTAAACAATCTTTTATCATTCTCACACCATTTGGATTTTTCCGAAATAGGAACAACATAGTCATCCTCAATAATTTCTCACAAATCGAATTGTTTAGATTGAACAAATAGTTTGAATCTAACACGCCATTGGGCATAGGGAAAAATATCCAAACGATGAGCAATATTAATAGCATATCCTAAACTAGATGAATCATACATATCCATAAAGATAATATGCAATAAGCAAAATGCAATCAAAATTAGATTAGCACAAATACAATAACTTGGATCTTTAACTCAAGGCGATTAGACCTTAAATCAAAAAGCATCAAGCTCTGATACCAATTGTTAGACCCTAGAGGGGGGTGATTAAGGTCTTATGCTAATCTAATCCCGATTAATTGCCAATTAAAATTATATTGATCAATATGATCTTGCAAGAGATAGATATGAATAAGAACAATAAGTATATGCACAAATAAAATATGAGTCAAACAAAACACAAACACACGATATATTTACGAGGTTCGGTCACCACGACCTACGTCCCCACTCCTCACCTCGAGGAGATATCCACTATCACAATCCGGTTTGGAAGCCGGAACTTCTACACACTCGGTTTACAAGTTCATCGAAAACTCTCACACAACAAGCACTATGCAATCACACTTTACACACTAAGTGGAGGAACCTAGCCCGTGTCCTCCTCCTCAAGTGCTCGGTTATAACCTCTCCCTAGGTTCGTCAATCGACGCCACTCCTATTGGATTCGACCCCGTCTCTCGCCTTACACTTCTCTCGGTGTACAAGTGTATTACAAGTGATTCTCATAAAAGAAGATTAAATACAATGGTTTGTTCTCAAATAACAAGTGAGAACATAATGAAGCTCACACTCACTAAATCACACCCTACAACCCACACTATATGATATGAAGATATTAAGCTCAATTTGTGTGTGTGATAACAGTGAATGAAACTCAATAAATATAGCTAACTGAAATGAAAATGAAATAACAAGCTATATAAGAGTTTAGAAAACTTCTCAAACAAGAAGAACAGTAGATGATTATCCCAATAGGATTTGAAAGCCACTTCTTGTTGTAGGAAGACTTCTCTTGAAACAGATTTATGAAATCAGCTTTTAAACAGCTCTTTGAAAACACACTCAATATTTTGTTAAACACAAAACCTAGATTTCTTGGATACATAGAAGGAGAGCAGCAATGGGGTATATATAGCAACCCAATATATCAGTAAAAACCACTTAGATTGACCAAAAAACCCACAAACAATAGCTGTCAAAAACTAGCCGTTGGAGTGATCTGACAGTTCGGCGGTCGACCGGTGCGGTCGACCGCGAAGTTCAAAAACCACAGCTATGAAAATATGAAGCTGGCGGTCGACCGCGATGGTCGACCGCGAAACTCTCTGGATGTTTTCACGGTCGACCGTCACGATCGACCGCGAGCACAAAAAAGGCAAGCTCAGAAAATTACAACTGGCGGTCGACCGGGCCGGTCGACCGAAATCTGATACATTGCATATTGACAGGTTTTTGGGCTGTTTTGAAAATTCATTAAAAATATCAAATCAAATCCAAAAATAGTGAAACTTTGGGGAAAGTTTCTAAATGATAAAATTAGCATGTTTAAAAAGGAATTTTTGGAAAATCAATTTTCGTTTGTGAAAACTCCCTGTTTTTAAAAAGTGTTCAGAAAACCTGTTTTTCGTGAACATGAAAATTGACGTAAGGCTTGTAAATACGTATATATATATATATATATATATCATGCATATATTATATGTATATAAAGAGCTGTAAACATGAGATAAAAGATATTGTAACGATGTTTGATGACAAAATCATTTATTTGGTAGAAAACGTCAAAAATCGTGTTAAGTATATATATATTGAGCTTAGATATAAACATACAATATATGTAAGTACACTAAACTAATACCTAGGTAACTCCGCACATATAAACTTGAATCTTTAACGATTGATTGTCATGTGTTGAGTTATCTGTAAAGATAAACACAAAGACTAGAAAATAGATTAGATATAAATTGTTTGACAAATCATCATCAAAACCAAAGGGCCAACAACACCTTCTTTTGTTCGGCTTGAAGACTCATCACACCTGCATCTAACAAAGCATGGATCTTATCTTTCAAGATGTAACAGGCCTTGGTTGGGTGGTGCACCATCCTATGGTACATGCAGTAGTTAGGATCGTGGGTCCTTGTCACTTCTTTGGTCCGCCTCACCTCTGGCAATTTGATCTTCTTCATTTTGATCAAAGATGTGAGGATGGAAACCACATGTTCATCTTTGAAATCATACTTCTTCTGAAAATGATTGTCGAAAGCATTTCCTTTTTGTTTTGCAGAAGATTTCGGGGATGGTGCTGCCTTAACAGCTAGAGTATCCTTCCCTTTCGATTGTTTCTGGGAATTATAGTTGCCTTTACCACCTCCCTTTTTAGGTTGGGATTCCTAAGGTTCTTCAGTCTCTATCCTCTTGAGCATGTTTTCTACCTACTCTCCCTGCCAAACTAAATCTTTTCATGAACGGGCTTTAACAGCACCTATATTGGACAAGATATTGATAGAAAGATTGTTACGGTACATCTCCACGAGGGTAGCTTCAGAAACCTGATCACACAAATGCAACAATCGATTTTTGAATCTCTTGACAAAGTCTCTGACAGACTCCGTCTTTTTTTGCTTCTCAGCTAATAGCGTGGCCATAGACACCTTAGTGTCATCGTCCAAGAATCGAGCCAGGAAAAGCTTCTCCAAATCTCTCCAACTTTTGATTGACCCAGGCTCAAGTCTGTGGAACCACTCAAAAGCCACCCCCTTTAGGGTGCTGATGAATAGTCTAGTCATAATAGAATCATTACCCACTATATGTCTTGTTTGCGCCTGGAAATAATAAATATGTTGGGTAGGGGACTCCTTGCCATCAAATTGTACTAGATTGAGTGGTTTGAACTTCGGGGGATACAGAATCGTATCCCATTCACTTGGATATGGCCTAGCCACCCTCAGTTCTTTGAAGTTTCCTTAGAGCTTCAATGCATCAAGTTGCCTCTAGAAATCATCCAACTTTTGGTCTCGTACTTTTGTACGAGGATTGGATTCAGCTTCGGATTATTCAGAATGGATTTTCACAACATTTTCCTCCTCATCGTCTTCATCATCGCTATCTGGGTTTCGATGGATATTTTCTTCACCAACAGGTGAAAGTTGCCTACGCCTTGATCTCGAGGCTTGGGGATAAACCTTCTTCTTCTTCTTTTCCTTCTCCCCGAGGAGTTTCTCTACTATTGCTTCTAAGTGTCTGATCGATTCCTATTGTTGGAGGAAGGTTGATTGTGCTCTTCCATCTTCCTTGCCATGTATTCCTCACTTTTGACCATGTGAGCACTTTCTTGTTCACTTTGATCTGTGTTGGAAGGCTGAGAAGTGGCAATGGCTGAGTTTTCAGACTCTTCTTCAGTCACGTCTGTGATACCCGCTAATCATCTGTAATCAAATGGAATCACTACACCCTTATGAGTACGAGTGTGTTGAAATACCCCTTATCCTTCTACAAGCATTTCACCTAATCCTGGAGAGTATTCAGGATTAGAAGATTCAGAAGAATTAGACAAGACTTTGCTCTTGCCCTTGCTGACCATGTTGATCGTCACTTCAATGTAACGATTCTTGGATGATTGCTTTTTTGGATGAAAGTGTCTTCTTCTTGATGACAAGCTCATCGATGGCTTAGTCAACCATTCGAAGACTATAGATTTATGTGCCGACTCTCCACATGGGCATAAGGAAAGTACTGTAGAAATAAGCTTCTCATAGCAGCAATGAAATTGCATCTGACTCATGCTGCCCTTGCGCATGAGATAATCCTGAAGGTCACCAACAGGACAACCCCCAGTTGACTCTGTCATTTTAGCTTTACCCGAGCGAGACCCTCTAAATAATAGAGGTTGACGAATTTGCGTAGGCTGACAAACTTTGTCATTCATGTGATAAGGTTCGTTGATAGGACGAGCTTGGCGCATTCGCCTTTTCGGTCAGTTCTTAATTTGAGGTTTGTTTTCATGATGAACGTCGGTATGAACCGCTTATTGAGCTTGCTGAACCTATTTTTGAGGATGAGGTTTGTGTTCTGAGCTTACTCGGGTATGAGAATGAGGTCCATCATTTTGACGTTCCTCAGTCACTTGACCCTCGTCAGACTTATTTACATTGGGCTGGTCAGCTCTTAGTCGATAGTGAAAACCGTCTAGCAAGACTAAAGCTCGAGCCCTACGGCGAGCTTGGTTCTGGCGCTGATGTTGTCGAGCGCGTCTTAATAGTACACCAATAGGAACCTTTACCTCAGCCGAAGCTACGCGAGGTTCGTTATCAAAAACTATAATTTGGCTAGTAGAAGCCGAAGTTCAGCTAGGTTACTTGATAACCTATTTCTTAGCCTGGCGGCTAGTTATTAGAGCCTCCTCTTTGAGGGGCATGGACTTCTCCTCGAGGTTAACTCGAGTTGAATCATCAAAAACCACTTGGGCTGAAGTCTCATACGAGACTCGATGACTCTTACGTGCCTTCATGGGACTAGATGCTCCAGAGGAGATATACTCCTCGTACTTGGTCTGGTCAAACTCGATGACCAGTGTCTCCACTTCGGTTCCCACTACAATCTTGTTTGATTATGCCACCACCATCTCATCAGAAAGAATGGTTGTTCCCACTATAGTCGTCATCGTCTGTATGGTCGAAAAATTGAAGTTGGATTGATTCTCTTATTTTAAGAAATAGGTTCGACCGCTTGGTACGAAACCCTTACAATCACTCACACTCTTTCTCGATTACAGATGAAGAGAAGATTAATTCATCTCCTCTTTGTTTAATGTGGTTTCTTAGTGGTGAAAGGATGCTTCCCCCGATGCTTGAGTCGAGATTGCCTCCCGTTGACGATCAAAATAAGATTGTTGGAGCTTCTGACGTTTGTTAGAATGCTAGAATCGAGGTTCAAATTCCATGTCTAAACGCAAGAGCTCGGATTTCTGATGATTATCTAAAGCTTTATAAGTCCGAACGAACTAACTTTTTCTAACCCTTTTCATGTAGCCATCCATGGCTATTTATAGGGTTTAAGCACGTAACCAATGTGCTAAGATCACGGATACAGGGGCGTAACTACCTCCTCCAAATCAACGTATACCGTAACGTGCTCCTTAAGACTAGCCCATGTGGCTGACTAAGTCCTTGAAGCCGTTACAGCTAGATCTCACATGGATGACGAACCTCATCTTTAATTGAAATGGGGTTCGTTATGTAACACGAACCTTGATATGCAACAAGGTTCGTCTCACAAAGCAAACTTCATAGTAAACAAGCATCTTCTGATGAATTTTGTCTTCACTGGCTTCGTCTGACAAACTTCGTCTTCACTAACAAACTTTGTATTCGATAGCTAAGTTCAACTGTGTAGCAAATTTGGTGGATTTCCCTTAGACGAACTTCGTCTTCACTGACGAGCTTCAAATCTGGCGATGAGCTTTGTCTTCACTAACGAACCTCATCTTCCAAAGATGAATGTCGAACCTTGTATTTGATGACCAGCTTTGAACCTCGTATCCAATGATTAACTCCGAACCTCGTTTCTAATGGCCAGTTTTGCTTTTGTTGTTGAGCTTCGCTGCGTGGCAAGTTCCGTTTGGGAAGTGGATCTTTGCTGAGCAATGAGCCTCATCTTGGATCGAGACGAGGTTCGTTTTCTTGATGAACCTCCTTATATTTTGAAGCTTGGCATTTTTGAATGCTTACAAAACCGTATGAAACAACGGAACAGTAGAATAATGAAAAAATGATCCGATCGGGAGATACGTTTTACTCACAAAAGACGAAACGTCCCTCGTGTCTCATTCACTCCATGAATGATTCACTCATGGGAGATTGTAGAGCTCTTTGTTAGCCTTCCTATGCACTTTGAATCACGTAATTCCAAAATCGGATGAGAAAAATACAGAAAAAATGACTGAGGCGCACCTGAACAGTGTCTGGGCCTTAGCGAAGACACTCCAAGTGTCTCGGCCAAGGCTGAGACACTCAAAGTGTCTCGGCCATGGCCAAGGCACTCAAAGTGTCTCGGCCAAGGCCGAGACACTTTGAGTGTTTCCCGGTCTAAAAATGTTGATTTTTACCTGTTTTCACATGTTAACCATTTGGATTTTGCTCCAACTGATCTGAAGGAATCCTAGAATATGGTAAAATAGTTATGACTGAAGATAAGAAGGAATAGGTTGTTCTTATCCAAAAACAGAGCTCCCAAAGCCTATAAATACAGTCCTAGGGCTTTCATTTGCAAAGATCTAGAATTCTCGAGCCTTGGCGAAGCCCTACTGAATTGGAGACTGAAGAGCCACGAATTTTAGAGAGGAGGAGGAGATCTCAGTGAATTCTTCGACATAAAGAAGGAGAGTTCGACAGATTTGCAGCCTAATTCTTCCCTTGCGATAGCATCGTTATTGTGATCTTGAGAAGAGTGGTTATCTCATCGTTGTTGAGATAATTGCTTTCGTTTCTTGACTCCTTCATGAGTCAACGAAATCTGTACTTTGAGCTGATTGTTCGGTGGTCCACGGATAAACCCCGGCATAGGCAAAGATCCCACACAAACAGCGGGTGATAAACGTCTGTTGTGTTTGTTTTGACGAGAGTTGTAATTTTTCGTTTTCATTGTGTAAGAGTCTTATAAAAAGACTATCTTTTTGTTTTCATTGTAACGAGTAAAGTTGTAATGAATACCTCAATAAAGAAATCAACTTTTATACCAAACAAGCTGGCGACAGAGGTTATAGTGTCGCAACCTCGGATTCGCATCTTTGTGGCTGAAGAGGTCGAATACGAGTTCGACCAACAGATGTTCGAGGGTTATGTCTCCTCCTCCTCCTCCTCCAAACCCACCTCTCCTCGCAAATGTAGGAAGGTCTTCTTCTCCCGGAAGATCCGTTGGTCTTTAGATTTGAATACCTAAGAAGACAATCTCCCCGCTACCGCTGCTGTAGTAGCACCTCGCAACGATCCGTCGGCGTCCGATGAAGCCAAAGCCACAGATCCAGACACCACCTCCATTAAGGAGTTGACTGCTGAAGGTGCGCCAACTTTATTGAAGAGGGCTCATCAGAGGCACCATCAATGTCTCGCCCGTCAATTTGCTAAGGCTTTGGAGCAAGTGGATAGGCCCGCTACCAAGCGGATCTGAAGTCCAGGAGATGCCAATTGGCTAAACCATCACCACAGCAAGCTTCGAGATTCTTCTCCAAATCATCTACTAATGAATGGATTTGTGTCAAACGAAACCGTTCCACTCTGGAGGAACACATTCAGAAGCATCGCGCACTTCTTGTGCATGCTCGCATCCATGTGCGAAAACCACAAGAAATGTAGAAAGAAGAGACGGTTAAGAAATTACCCAAGAATAGGCGGGTTTGGATGCCAAAGGTCAAATCAGCACCTACGGCAAAAGTAGAAAAAGTTACTATTTAGCCTTCATCAACTTTAGATCCTGCTCCCTCTACTCCCACACCTCCGACGAAGCCTTACGGTAGCGTGGGTCTCTCCAAATTTAGAATTCCATTGAATGATCGCCTAGGTCCTCTACACGAAGATCGAGGCAAAACTCCTATTAAAGAATGCCTAGGGCTGGTGAATAAATCCCGAGTGACTCTTCAGGCTGGGGGTCATACACGACCTCCCAACAAGATTGTTCCTGTAACCGTTCGCTTGGAGGTACGTACAGAAGGCCAGGAGCCCTTTATGGTCTCACCATCACGAAAGTGAGATTCCAAACATGTGACTCCTACGAATGTGTTACCTATTTAGAAGAAAATGTGTCCTACAGATGACAGCGTTATACCTAAAAATTCAAGTAAACAGCCGATAGGTTGCTCCGGCCATAACGCCAATGAGTTGTACTACCAGGCTGGGGGTACGAATAACTATCGAAAGAGAAGTATCCCAAAATTAGACTCACACTGCCCTTTTGAGAGGTTAATTAGAGCAGTATTATCAGCGTGTAGTTTCCCCAAGACTACTCCACAGAGAGTCTCGGTATTCGAGAGGATCTACACTAAAGCGTCAAAGTCCAAATCAAGATGTTTTCACAAAAGAAGATCGGTCGTTCGAAACGATGAACTCCCAGAAGTTACCATCAACATGGTCAATAAGGGAAAATCTCCGATTGTTTCAAGTGGTTCTAGCCCTGACTTTTCTCCAGGAAGAAGAGTCAATTCGAGATAGCCCAACTAATATCTCGACTCCAGCTAGAAGTTGACAGACCTAAACAATCCACAGTCATGATTAACATGGTTGATAAGAAAAAGTCGACTCGACCTTCTAGTTCATACCCCCCTCATATCGCATCATCTAACTTGGCTACACACAGGGACTACTAGACGTAGGGACTATCAGAGGATGAATAGAGGATTATCCTCAGATGATGAAGCATTAGATGCTAACTCTGCAGTCGCTTTTGACAATACGATATCCAGTCCAGGACAATCCCGCGAGGCATTTATGATAAACACCGAGCAAATAACCAAGATTCTTGAAGATGCTTTAGCTAAGAAGAAATAGAACTTCAAGTTCGAAATAGAAATGGCTATGCTGCAGATGAAGAAAGAGCATGACCGACGAATCCAAGCTTTGTTAGGTCAAATTGGTGAATCCAATTGTCACAACAATGCCTACCAGACAGGTGGTGATTCAGACATAGACGAACACCTCGATGCAAATAATCCTCCCATTGACCAAAATGTTAGGGGTGGTCCTGCTAAAAATAATGATGCTGTGGGTGGTCCCACCAATGATTACAATGTCAGGGGTGGCCGCGATGTTCCTTCTCAAAATCGACCAAGCAAGGATACAAGCGAGGATGAGAGGATGAAGGACCTCGAGGGCAAAATCAATGCCTTTATGTCTATTCAAAAGGTGAAAAAGATCAGCATTCCATGTCCTTATCCAAGAGAGTGGGAGTCGATCCCGTATCCGGCAAAGTTCAACCTGATCAACTTCACGTCGTTTTACGGGAAGGGTTACCCCACCCAACACTTAATTTATTTCAAGTCCCACTTGAGAGTGATCTCTGGCAATGAGCCTTTGATGATCCGGTCATTCTTTGGCACCCTTCACGGTCCCGCCTTTGATTGGTACCTTCACCTTAAGCCCGAAAGCATCAACAGCTGGGAAGATATAGAAAGCTTATTCCTCGGCAATTTCTTTGATGATGACACCAAGGTATTAATCAAGATGCTCTTTTAGGAGAAATAGGAAGACAAAGAGATGGTTGACGACTTTATTAACCGCTTCTAGAATAAGGTGATGAATTGTCGAGATCCGGTTATAGAGGACTTCATTCTCCAAACCTGTCATAATAACCTGTCAATTAGTATCTTGGAAGTTATAAGAGTAGCACCATCCAAGACCTGGAAAGATTTGAAGGTACGTGGAGAGCAGGCCGAACGCTTCCTCAAAAGGAAGAAAGCTGAGAGAAGCCAATCGGTGGCTAACCCTCCAAAATCAAACTTTGTCTCTCTTGGAAAGGACAAGGCACCTGCACCAGCTGTTGATGTTAATCAGACATCACAGCAGCAACCCCGGAGACAACAAAAGACTTTGGATCTGAGACTCCAAAAAGAGTACTCTTTTAAAAACGAAAACGTTACAGCCATTTTCGAATCCCTCCTCAAAAATAACAAGATCAAGCTGCCACCTATTACAAATCAGGAGAAAGCTAATAATACTTCAGATCCAAAGTATTGTGCGTACCACAGGAGGATCCTTCATCCCACCAAGGCTTGTTTCGCCCTTAAGAATAGCATCCAAATCTTGGTTGAAGCTAACGTCATAACACTAAATTAATCCAAATCAGGACTCCGAAGAGTATACGAGTATAAACTGCTTCTCAATCCTCCAATAGGTATATGAGGTTAAACTGCTCCCTAAATACTCTAATAGGTATATGAGTCTAAACTATTTCCTACCATTGACGAAATGTTCCTGGAGAATCTCATATTCTTAAGGATAACCCGAACATGCGATTGAGGACAATGTGCTCCTCATTGGATCTAGTTTCACAAAGAAAGCTGGGGGTGGATAATTCATATAATGGGAAGTTCCCGGAAGAATGTTACATGTAATATTCTTAGGGATAACCCGGTCATTACAAACAAAGTGATGAACACTAAACTCCTGCTGTTCAAGTCCTGACATAGCATTGGAAATTTTAATTCGAACGGTCTATGGCGATTGTCAAATACCCTTCGTGCCAAGATCTCATCATTTGACATCAAAAACTCCACTGAGTGATTCGTACAAGTCAACACTCCCACTGTAATTTATACTTTTACTCTAACTTGGTCAAACCTTTAAATAGTTAGGACCACAACCAAAATCCCCTATCGATTCTTTCCATGAACGAGAGGTCTACAAATTGAATGATCAAACCTTTAAATTGTTAGGATCGCTCAAACCCCCCCCCCCTATTTGGTCAAACATTCCTACAGTTAGGGCCAAAGCCAAAATCTCCTCTCGATTCCTTTCATGAACGAGAGGTCTACTTTCAAATCGAGTGATCAAACCTTTCTATAATTAGGGTCACCTCAAACTCCCACTTGGTCAAACCTTCCTACAGTTAGGGCCAAAACCATAATTCACTATCGATAAACGAGAAATTCATCTTTAGTTCGGTAATCAAACCTTCCGACAGTTAGGATTATCCAAATCTTTTTGATTCTCGGAGTGGAGATCTCACTCTTAGTTTCACTCTTCAGATTCTTGAAGTGGAGATCCTACTTTGAGTTTCCTTTGCAACTGGAGATAGAAAATAAAATTCTTCCTCTCTAGCATTAGGTTCGTCTTTGCCCTAAGAGAAGACATTACTTTTCAACTCCCAGGATTATATGAATATAAGCTGGTCCTCCCTGCTCTAATACCTTAAGAGCTTAAACTGTGTATACCCTAGCAGACGTACAAGTATAAACCGTGTTAACGCTGGTCAACGCGTTACGAATGAAGGTTAACGTCAATCAACATGTTGTGAATGATAGTCAACGCCGATCAACGCATTGCGATAGAAGTCAACGATGGTCAACGCATAGTCTTGATCAATTCTAAAGTTTAGATATGAATTTTCGATGAAGCTAGTCAGTTCAAAGTCAACTCAATGACACGAACTAAAACTAACTCATCAGTTTCAGTTCGAGACTTCGACAATGGTCAGACGATAAATGTAGCACCGAAAAAATTTTAGCTATTCGTCAAAATACTAAATAGGCTGAAAACTGAAGAAGTTAAGAACTAAAACCAATTATAGGTCTTTTTACACCGACTGAAGGTTAGACCTATCACGTCCAAAGTATTTTGGCCTCCTCTATAAAAGAAACGATACCGAAACACTTTGGAGGGGGTATCTGTAGGTGTTTAAAAATAAGTATAGGTTCTCGCACACAGCTCGAGATGAAGAGGAGACGATAAACGTTATTATTCGAGTCAAAGAGGATTATCTGACATCGATAAGCGCATGAAGTGAGTCAGCAAACCGTATGAAACAATGTGTAGGCTATCTAAAAATTATTATAGATAGCTTATCCCCATTAAACACCAATGATGGAAGTTACAATCTGACAATTTCTAAAATATTACAATTTGAAGACTTTTACGTAGATCGATGAAGGTTATAATCTAACGACCTTCATAACAACTGATAAAATCTTTAATCAATAGCCTTCACAATCAACATCGGGAGTTATAATCTGACGACTCTCATATTTTCAAAGAGCCAAGACGAAGGTTATAAGATGATGATCTTTGCAATGCTCTAGCAAAAGAGACTATAAATTGATGGTCTCTTCAAATCAAGACGCAGAGCTCACCTCTGCGTCTCAAACTCAAAACGCAGAGGTCCTCCCTGTGTTACAACCTCAAAACGCAGAGGTCCTCCCTGTGTTATAACATTAAAATGCAGAGGTCATTCCTATGTTATAATATCAAAACGTAGGGTTCATCCCTAGCGTTCAAGTCCAGACGCAGAGCTCGTGACCGCATTCCCAGAACAAAACGTACGGATCAGCCCTGCATTGCAACATCAAAAACGCAGAGGTCCTCTTTGCGTTGCAATATCAAAATGCAGAGGTCAAACCTGTGTTGCAACATCAAAAACATAGAGGTCCTCCCTACGTTGCAACATCCAAACACATACTTCATTGCTATGTTTTTAGCCCAAAATGCAGAACCCAACTCTACATTCCAGATCCAAAAAGCGGTACGGCCACTACGTTTTGAGCTAACTGGAAATGCCTAACTTTGTGTTTCAGGTCTAAAACGCAGAGTTCGGGCCCAAAATGCTATTTTCGACACTTGACTCGTTCAAGCTCGAGCTGAGCGGTTCTAGAAACCATTTTTACCCACGATTGGAGGGATTTCTACCCCACTTAGGAGCGGATTAAGGGAGCAGTTACACCCCTAAATCCCTACAAATATGGGTAATCTCAATTGAGTTTGGACTCTTCGGCTTGGCAGCAAAGAAGAGATCTTAGTGTCTCTCTTTTGGGGATCGCTAGCTTTTTGGCAGATCAAATCTTCTTCTTGGGATCTTCGATCTGGAATTTTGGAGATCAAAAGGCTCTCTCTCTCTCTTTTTCTGGATCGGAATTCTTAGATATCGGCACAAGACTTCTTGGCAGAAGAAGGATCTCGGCAACCTTCAGATCCTCGGAGTTGTTCTTGGAGCTTTCATCAAACTTGGCTTACAAACCGATTTCGGTTAAATCAATCAACTCTTCCATAGAGTTATAACTCGCTCAGAGTTTCAAACTTGCTCTACAAGTTTTTCTAAACTCGTTCAGAGTTCTAAAACTTGCTTTGCAAGTTCTCCATAGTGTCAAATCATGAGGAGAAGACATCATTCTAGTGAAGCAAAATGTCGGATCGTCAATAGAAAGCAAGCTCTATGTGAGCATTCGAGGGAGGCATTCCATCGCCACCGTGAAGAATCTAGAAATAAACAGGAAGATCTCCGTCGATTCTCTTCTCTTTTATAATCAGGAAATTTGAATTGTAATTAAGTTTGAGAGAGTTATAAACATTCTTTTTCTAAGCAGTTAGAGAGAATAAAATCAAATATGATTCTTTCATCATTTTCTTATTATAAATTTTCCAACAAACAAAAGATGGCGATTCCGCTGGGGACTAGCTTTTTCACCAATGAAGAAGTGGTGGCGCAATCTGAAATCAAGCTCGCTGGAATGATCGTTGAAACTCTGATCATCAAGTTTGACCAAGCCAAGTATGAGGAAGCCCTCTCCTCCAGATCCCTTAGCCCCAAGGCTACGCTCAAGATCCGTAAAGTCTCTAAGGAGACTAAAGCTCTAGTTGTGGCCGACTCATTAAAGAATTGTCTCCCCTGGGGGTTGCACTATTCATATAATCCCCTCTCTAAAGGAGAAGGCTTAGCTTCGGCCAAACTTGTCCACAGAGTTAAAGGTTTCTCACCCGCGCCAAAGCGACGGGTATCAGGTCACAAATGGCCCATTGCGGTGACAAACGTCGTCAACGCCGACGACATCGTTACAAAAGCCTTAAAATAGGCCAAGAAGAATACCGCTCGACAAAGGAGAAGATCCTGATGATGGGCACAACTCCGAGAGAGGCGATCCTCCAATCAACACGAGCTATATGTTTTTGAGACTCAACACAAACTCTGTGTTTCTGCTTTAGAATGCAGAAATCGCATTGATGAGCCCAAGTATGAGCCACGCATAATCAGCTTAAAACGTAACCCTCAAGGGCATGTTTCAGAAACAAAACATAGTCCTCTGGGACATGTTTTAACACCTAAATGTAGTTCTCATGAACGTGTTTTAATTTCAAAACGTAACTCTCAGGAGTGTACTCCACAAACTAAACACAACCCTCAGGAATATGATTCAGAACCAAAACGCAGACTGCAAGACTGTGTTTCACCAGCAAAACGTAGACTTCGGTCTAGTGTTAATCAAGCTAAACATGACCCTCGTGTTCGTTCTTCGGAACGCGATATGATTCGTCGTGTTCAAAAATATCAACATGGATTCAAGATCCATGTTAAACAAGAACCAGTCCCACCCATTAACGGGCAGGGGTTTCTATCTCCATCCTCACGCTTTGTGAGAGATTCATCCCAAATCTCCGACTTGCAGGAATTACTGTTGAGAGGAATACATGCGCAATAAACAGCTCATTCATGTTAATGTGAGCAGCTTATTTCTGCAGTCCTCTCGAAATGCCACTGTTGTGCATCTGTGTCTAGGTGATCACTATTCGACCGATTGACAAGTGTTGCTCGACTAAGCAAGCGACAACGTCATCACAAGAAGAAGTCTTCAGAGACCAAGTATCTTGGAGTCACTATCAATGTGATCGGTAGGGGGAAGTCGTCAGTCCCTAGTTCTGATGAGTCACAGATGGATCGTTCTCCAAGAATCAGAGAAATCGCTAACGGATTTGAAGGAATCTACCAATGCACTTGGACGCGAATAGGAGCCATTCCTCCGGTTAACTATCAAAGATTAGCTAGAGAAACCAATTCTGATGATGAACATTAAGCCATTGTGGAGTCTTAATCATCAAGCTCTTTCGTTGGACATGAGAGCTTTGCCCACATGGTAGAAAATTCTAAAGATCTCTCAAAGAGGGTTGCTGAGCAGGGGGCCATGTTCCAAGCACAATAGGAAACTATTAATCAATTTCAGGATATGATGGCTCAGATTATTACCAATAGAGCTAATTTCCATAAAGCTAAGTCGCAACCTCGGCAGGAATCCTCCCGAAAAGGAGGATCATCCACATCGAAGGCGAAACAAAAAGTAAACGAGACCTCTGATCAAGAAGCTCATCACATAGTCTCTTCATCTAAAGAAGAGAAAGAAGCTGAGAATGAGCAAAATCCTCAATCGTCTAAAATAAAAGAATTGAAAGCCCGCCTCAATATCATTGCTAACAGAAGCGAGCTCCAAGACGAGGGAGTTGCTAGGCCCTATCCTGCCGAATGGGATGCAGCCCCTTACCCTCCAAAATTTGAGTTCCCGGCGCTACAAACTTTTAACGATACGAGATCACCGAACTAATATATTTATTATTTCAAGTCACAGACTAGGAATGTGATATCAAACGATGTCATACTCACTCGATTGTTTATTAGCACCCTCAAGGCAGTTGCCTTTGAATGGTTCAGGAAACTACCTGTGGGATGTATCCAAAAGTGGGTGGATCTAGAAAGACTCTTCTTGTCAAGATTCTTTGAAGATGTTACAGAAGTCTCCATTCATACCCTTCTCACCACTAAGCAGAAGAAGAGAGGGTCCGTCAAAACCTTCATTAAGAGATTTTGAAGCATAGCTCTTCGATGTTCGTCAGGTATGACACAGTCTACCTTAGTGGAGACCTGTCGACACAACTTGCAGACCGACCTTCTAGCACAAATGAAGGTTACAGAATACCGTTTCTGGAGATAACTAATCTCTCAAGGTGAAGAGGCTCAAAAGATTATTGCCAGAATCAAAGCTGAAGAATAAAGTAGGCAGGATCAACCTAAGCAATGAGACCAAGTCTAATCTTCTCAGTCAGAAAAGAAAGATACTATAAGCATGAAAGTCAATCCTCTTCAGTAAGATGGCGGGTCCACCAAAACTATCACGTTAACAGTTACCTCTGATAGTCAAACTCGTCAAATAGTGGCCCACTAGGTAATGTGCCCTGTCTACTCCTTTTCCCCACTATACTTGTTCAAGACTGGGGGTTGGTTTATTTATAGTTCATTAGATTATGAGTAATAAATTTTCTAAGTTGTCATGTTCAATAGAATATCTCTGTCAACCACGAAATCCGTCAAAACTATCAAGTTAATAATACACTTCTGATAGTCTATTTCCCCCAAATTCCCCCACCAATGCTCTTCAAGTAGGATGGTAAGTCAACCAAAACTATCATGTTAATGATCACTTTGATAGTTCATTTTCTCCAAATTCCCCCCACCAATCCTCAAGTAGGATGGTGGGTCCATCAAAACTATCACGTTAATGATCACCTCTGATAGTCCGTTTTCTCTAAATTTCCCCACCAATCCTTTTCAGTAGGATGGCGGGCCAACCAAAACTATTACGTTAACAGTTATCTCTGATAGTTAAACTCGTCAGATAGTAGCCTATCAGGTGATGGGCCTCTATTCCGACTTGATGGATAGTGGCCCATAAGGCGATATGTCATGTCTACCCCTCTTTTTCTTCTCCTGCTAAGTCTTAATCAAGACTGAGGGTTGGTTGCTTGAATTATACTGGATTAAGAGTAACGAATCTTCCTGTTAATCCTCTTTAATAGGATGATAGGTCTACAAATATCATCGAGTTAATATTACACATCTGACGATCATCATCCCCACGGAGTATGAATTCAGTTTGCATCACTCCTAATTTGTCACGTTAACAATACACCTCTGATAATTAACTTATCAATCCTTGTCAATAGGATGATATGTCCTCAAAAATTGCTCAAATCGTAATCTTCCGCAGCAAGATGCTAAGTCTTCAAAATCTTGCTCAAATCACAAGTACAAAATCCTATCATGTTAACACCACACCTCTGACAAAATCCACTTATCAACCCTCTTCAATAGGATGATAAGTCCACAAAGTTTCTCTCATCGCAACGCAATCTTGTCACGTTAATATCACACCTCTGATAAAATTCACTTATCAATTCTCTTCAATAGGATAATAAGTCCACAAAGTTGCTCTCATAGCAATGCAATCTTGTTAAGTTAATATCAAACCTCTGAGAAAATCCACTTATCAATCCTCTTCAATAGGATGATAGGTCCACAAACCTGTCAAGTTAACATCACACCTCTGACGACACAATCAACTTATCGACTCTCTTCAATTGAGCGATAGGTCTACAAACCCGTCAAGTTAACTCACACCTCTGAGGACACAATCAACTTTTCGACTCTCTTCAATAGAGTGATAGGTCCACAAACCCGTCAAGTTAACATCACACCTCTGACGACACAATCAACTTATCAACTCTCTTCAATAGAGCGATAGGTCTATAAACCCGTCAAGTTAACATCATACCTCTGACGACACAATCAACTTATCGACTCTCTTCAATAGAACGATAGGTACACATACCCGTCACGTTAACAATACACCTCTGACGACCAAATCAGCTTATTGACTCTCTTCAATAGAGCGATAGGCCCATAAAATATTGTTAGGTTAACATCACATCTCTAACAGCCAAACCCCCCCCCCCCCAATGAACTTATTAATCATTTTTCAACAAGATTAGCAAGTTTTCATTATAAAATCCCCAGTGGATTAAATATTTTCTGGAATTATCCTAGTGATAATGAAGAAAATTTCTGAATTTTACTCTAAGTGAAAATTCATGCTAAGTTTGTTAGGTCTCATGTTATGAGCCTACATCTTCTAATCTTGTTTTGATGATTACAAACAATTCCTAATATTGTTTGTCTAGTGTTTATGTTTCTTATTAGGTATTCTAGACAAACAATGTGTTGGAGGTTGGATGGAATATGCGCTACAACGATGATATCCAATGGAGGTTGGCGGAATAGTAGAGTGAAGCCTTGCAATTCATGTTAAAGATCCAAGTCAAGCTTCATCTATGTATACCAAGATAGAGCTTCGTTGAAGATCACAAGCTTGGGTATATTTAGTTTAGGTTTTTATACTTGTGTGTTAATACTTTAAGTTCATATTATTCACACACACGTATTTGTTGATTTTATCAAAATATAGGTGTTTTTGTGAAAATATTATTTTATTAGTTTATAGACTTTAATATCAGTTTATACATAGTTTATAAAGTTCATAAAATCATTTTGTAGAGTTTCAAAAGTTTGTTTAAATCAAATGTCAAAAACATGTATGTTTCCTTTTCATGTTTTTGAACATATTTGAAAAATGATGAGTTTTCACTATTGGGGGATGCAATTCTAAAAATTCTTTTTGTAACATATTTATTATCATGTTTATAAACATTTCCCAAAGTTTCATAATTTTTAGAATTTATTTGTTATTTTTAAAGGCACTTTTAAAATCAGTTTTTCAACATGAACAGTGCCTGTGCACGTTTATAAGTCGACTTATAAACCCTGACAAGTCGACTTATGAACTCCTCTGGAAAGTGCATTTCTTTTCTGCTGAGTCGACTTATTCATGAACACAAGTCGACTTATGATAAGTCGAATGCAAGTCGACTTATGATAAGTCGAATACAAGTCGACTTATGAAGTGTTGCACAGTTATGTATTTTCGACCAGTTTATAAAATAAATTATTTCTCTCAAATGGGAAAATGTATTTAAGAAATTATTTTTTTAAAATGTTCATATACATGTTTAGAAGCTTTCCTAAAAATTTTATGATTTTTGGAGTTGTTTTACTGTGCCCAATTGATTTTACAAAATCGTGTATGTCAACAGATTTCGGAAACTGTATGTCTGTGTTAAAACATTTATTTCTCTCAACTGGGAAATGATTTTTCATAAATTCTTTTCTAAAATGTCATTATACATGTCTAGAACCTTCCCACAAAATTTCATAATTTTTGGAGCTGTTTTACTATTTTTAATTGATTTTACAAAGCCAGATACGCAAGTTTCCAGAATGCTGGATTTTGGGGTACTTTGGTCTTTTCACCCTATAACGGCTATAAACGGCTAGTTTTTGTTTTGGGGTGTTTTTGGCTGATGTTTTGGGTTGTTATAAATACCCCATTGCATTCAACTCTCTCATTAACTAAGAGAAAAGTTTTAAAGAAGTTTTTACAAGTTTGTTTAAGGTTTCTAAGTGTGTTTAAGAGTTTGGTTTGTGAAGATAATTTCACAAGGGCTTGAGGAGATAATCTCTGGTGTTTGGGCTTCAAATCATCTCTCTCTCACTCTTGTCATTTATTGGAGAAGTTTTCTAAACTCAATCTAGCTTTACATTTTATTGTTTAATTATCATTTTATTAAGCTAGTGTTTATATTGAGTTTAGTTGATTTTATTTATCTCTTTGTTCACACACAACTATTGAGCTTATTGTATTTTCATACTTAGTATAATTTGGGGTTGTGGGTTTGTGACATTGAGAGTGTGCTTAATTGAGTTCTCGCCTTGTATTAGAGAACAAATCCTTTGTTGTGAGCTTTCATTGTGAGATCACTTGTATTACACTAGTACACCAATAGGAGTGTGTGGTGAGAGACGGGGTTATCCCAAGAGTAGTGGTGTCGGTAGCCTAGAGAGAGGTGATAATTCCGAGCACTTGAGGGAGACACGGGCTAGAGACCAACACTTGAGGTTGTGGTTAGTGTAGTTACATTGTGAGTGTTGTAGAGTTTTCAGTTAGCTAGAAAACCGAGTGTGTAGAGAAGTTCCAGCTTCCAAACCGGGTGTGATTGTGGAGATCTCCTCGAGGTGAGGAGCGGGGACGTAGGTCAGGTGGACCGAACCTCGTGAACATATCGTTTTGTTTGTGATTGCATTGGCGTACTTTTATATTCGTGCTTATTATTCATATTGCCTTTGTCAATTACACATTGTTTATATTCCCACTATCTTATGTTGTTTGTTTCACCCTTGTATTAGTTGTATATCCTTGCATATATCTTGTCATATATCATTCTTGCTAGGATATTTGTCAATAAGTTTAAATTGGCATAAATCGGATTAGATTAGCATAAACCCTATTCACCCCCCTCTAGGGTTCCTTCCTAGTGGCATTAGGGTTCTTTCAAAGTTAATACTACACCTCTGGTACTTCTAACTTTCTTTCAGTGTTTCAAGTAAAAATATAACACAGCAAGAAACAGTGACAAAGTCTACGTATTCAATATCATAGCAAGCGATTATCATTAAATTAATAATCTCTGAATCCATACCTCACATGTATGGGGAATTTTATCCCGAATCCTAAGTAGGGATAAGTCAACACCTAATACATTGACTGTAAAAAGGACAAAAGCCCATGTATTCAACATCATGACAGGTCGTTATTAATAATGTCAAAATCCATACCTTACACGCATGAGGGACTTTACCTCGATCCCAAAATAAAGATAAGTCTGCACCTCACACATGCTGCTGGGTGGTTCGTTTCGCAAAAATGACCAAGTCTACGTATTCAACATCGTAGCACCAAAAATCTATGTCTTTCATGCATAGGAGACTTTATCTTGATCCCTAAATAGAGATAAGTCTATATCTAACACATACTGCCGGGTAGCGCATTCCCATGAAAATAGCAAAGCCTATGTATTCAACATCATGACAGGTCGTTATTAATAACGCCAAAATCCATACCTTACACGCATGAGGGACTTTATCTTGATCCCTAATTAGAGATAAGTCTATGCCTAACACGCATTGTTGGTTGGTCTTTTCCCGTAAAAATAACAAAGTCTATGTATTCAAAATCATAGCATCAAGTCTAAGGGGGTTCATTCTCTTAGCACAACGTTACATGTGAAAGGGATTTAAATAGTTCACATGCTAGCCCGACTCAAACGGTAGTCGGTAAAGGTTTATCAAATCCGTTGATAGCTAAAGATTTGCTAAAAATCCTATGCATATTTGTAGGTCCATCAGCTTAATGGATGTGAGCCGAGACTTAAAACAGATAAGCTAAAGACAAGTCTCAAATACTTAGTCAAAAATACATGAAATCCACCTCCGCGTCTCAAGTCAAAACGCCAAGGTCAGACCCGCGTTGCAAAAACCACAACGTCGAGGTCACACCCGGGTTCCAAATTTAAAATGTAAGGGTGAGACCCGCGTCTCAAGTTCAAAACGTAAGGGTCTACCCCCGCATTCCAGAAGTAGGATTATGATGTATGCATTCACATAGGTTCTACATGGCAAATCTCTTCAACCAAGATGCCTTCGAAGCGAGTGCAGAGAACAACTCCTTTACGACAAGGAATCAACAGCTCCAAGATCAGAGTTGAGGTCCAAAGTATTCCGAAAATTCGTCATAATCAACCGCGAACTTTCGAAAACTTTGGAGGGGGTTCTCTAGGCTGTCTAAAAATTACTACAGATAGCTTATCCCTATCAAACACCGATGATGTAAGTTACAATGTGATGATTTCCAGAATGTTATAATTTGAAGACTTTCACGTAGCTTGATGAAGGTTACAATCTGACGACCTTCATAACAACTGATAAAAGCTCTAATCAACAGCCTTCATAATCAATATCAGGAGTTATAATTTGACGACTCTCATATTTTTAAGAAGCCAAGATGAAGGTTACAAGATAATGATCTTTGCAACGCTCTAGTAAAAGAGACTACAAATTGACGGTCTCTTCAAATCAAGACGCAGAACTCACCTCTGCATCTCAAACTCAAAATGCATAGGTCCTCCCTACGTTATAACCTCAAAACGCATAGGTCCTCCCTGTGTTGTAACATTAAAATGTAAAAGTCATCCCTATGTTACAATATCAAAACATAGGGTTCATCCCCAGCATTCATGTCCAAACGCAGAGCTCGTGGCCGCGTTCCCAGAACAAAACGCACGGTCGGTCCTACATTGCAACATCAAAAACGCAGAG
>BQKN01000099.1:638172-648403 GCA_022839385.1 Asparagus kiusianus
CCACATTATTTAGCAGCTGAAACTCTGTAAGCAGAACATTACAGACAATGATAAAATTGATCAAAAAGTTTTTTTCCCCATTCCACGCAAATAATATTGTACTCCAGCAGCAGTACATGACTAAGAATTACACTTAGCATTCTGAATTGATATCTACATTAGTAGTCGCAGAGAAGCACAAACAATTGATGATTAGAAATCACAATGTTAGATTAGTTGGCTTACGAGTTGTGCTATAATTCAGAAAATTACTTATACGCGTGGATAAGGGGGAGACTATGAACATAATAACCCTGTACTCTTGCAGTAGTACAAGACTAAAAATTATATTAAGCATTATGAACTAATCCTTGCATTAGTAGTTGTTAAAAAAACACAACCAGCTGTTGTGAGAAGCCATAATACAAGTTTAATTGGTTCACTCGTAGTGCCTGAAGCACATGTCATAATTCAAACTAATACTCATAAACTTGGACGAGGGAAGGTATTGGACATTGAAGTGGATTTTATCGAGGTGGTCAAGGTAAACTATTTAGTTTTTCTATATTTGAATTATATGTATTTGTCAGAAAATTTTAATTTATCTTGAGTTTGCTTTAAACTCATGAGATCCTATGTGGCTTTTATTCATGTGTATAATTTAGAATTTGTCTGACCTAAAATACATCATGTTGCGATGTGTTTAAGATTTAGGGACCCAAATTCTTTTAAATTCTGGCATGAGCGATTGGGTCATCTTGGGCATAATATGATTTGTCGGATTTCCTTAAATTAAATGGGGGCATTCAAACTAAATCCGACCTATTGCATATCACAATTTCCCCCCTTCATCTAGTACGTGGTGAATAAGCGAAACATTTCCCATCTGCGTATTCTTTATTTGCAGTCCATATTTCTATATCACCACCCTAGCGTACCTCTATTGGGCCTTAGCAAAGATAAGGTACATATATTATTTATGAAACTCCGTCAATAATTTAGTACCTATGGCCCATGTCAGGGGATCAATTTATAATTTGGTACGCTGACTGTATTTTTTTTAATGAAGATCAATTCTCGACATTAGGGGGAGATTAGCGCCCAAAATATAAAAGAATGTCGAGAAATTTCATAAAATGAAAAGAATCTTCATTTTTAGATCCACGTACTAGTAAGCTGAACTAGAAGTTCAGTATAAAATTATCTGCCAAAGATAGGAGTGACTAAGCCCCATATTCATCTTGAGTATATCAACTGATGATTTGGTACGCCAGAAGCATACTGTGCCAGAAGCATATGAAACATGTTAGTGTAAAAGATAAAAGTCCACGGTACACTAAATATATTATAGAAAGATAGTCACTCCCATAACCTCCGGAAGAGGCTTGTCCTGAAGACGAAATCTCCAGTAAATTGCACGTGCACTTGATAATCATAATATTGGAGATGCGGAACGTCCAAATCCAAACGTTAAGGGAAATGTCGAGGATTTGGTTAAAATAAAATAAGCTTTGAAGTGGCCACGAATTTGTGAAAAAAGAGAAATATATAATAGAAATATAAAAGTTGTCGACAACATAGTTGCCTCTACAGTTGCTCTTACTATCTCTGAAAATAATCTGGATCCAGAACCTAAGTCGGTAGTAGAGTGCTTGAAGCACTCGGACTAGGTGAGATGGAAAGTGGCAATTGAGACTGAGCTGAACTCGCTAAAGTATTTTGAACATGTAGTTCATATATCCCTGCAGGATATAAATGGGTCTTCATAAGAAAAATAAATGAGAATTGTAAGGTGGTAAGATATAAAGCGAGATTCATAGCTCAATGGGTTCACGCAGAGACCCGGCATCGATTTAGATGCAAAATATTCTCCTATTAGTGATTATATTATGTTCCGCAAGTTAATACATATGGCAGAAACTATGAATTTATATATGCAGTTGATGGATGTTGTGACCGCATATTTATATGGGTCACTAGACGCTAATATCTATATGAAAGTCCCTGATGGACTTAAAATCCCTGAATTGAGAGAAAATAAGAATCGCAACATGTATAGCATTAAATTGCAAAGGTCGTTATACGACTTGAAACAGTCAGGTAGAATGTGGTTTAACCGACTGAATAAATTCCTCCTGAAGAGGAGATATGCAAATAATGATATCTACCCTTGTGTGTTTATAGAGAAATCTGAAAATGGCTTCTGTTCATCTCAATCTATGTTGATGATATAAATATTATTGGAACGCACAAGGAGCTTACAGAAGCTAGTTCATGCCTAAAGACGGAGTTTGAAATAAAAGACTTGGGAAAAATCAAATTTTGTCTCGACCTGCAGATCGAGCATGTTCCTAAAGAAATATTGGTATACCAGTCAACCTACCTGAAGAAGGTCATGAAGAGATTTTAAATGAATAAATCTCATGAACTTAGCACACCAATGGTTGTTAGATCCCTTAAAGTGGATAAAGACCCATACAAACCTAAAGAAGATAATGAGGATATTTTAGGACCTAAAGTCCCGTATTTGAGCCCTCTATTGAAGCACTTCTTTGTACCATGCCTGATATTGTATTTGTGTTATACTTGCTAGCAAGAATTAGTGCATCTCCTGGAAGGAGACATTGAAATAACATTAAATATATCCTCTGATATCTTCAAAGTACAAGAGATATTTGTTTATCAAAGTATGACCTTGGTGGGCTATATTCTGATGTTGATTATATGACTGATCCCCATATTGTCAAATCTCTGACTAGTCATGTTTTTCTCTGTAGTGGTACCATTTATTTTTTGGAGGTTTATTAAGCAGACAATGGTTAATACTTGAAACCACTCGGAGATTGTTCCTCTATACGTCTCCCACGAGAATGTGTATGGTTAAAATCACTGATAAAACACATTCGATGATCGTGTGGCATATTAAACGAGGATTTGACCCCCGATGTCCTTTCTAAGGATAATGTAACTTGTGTTGCATAAATGAGATGTGGAAAATTTTTATCCACTTGCACTCGAAAATAATAATGAAATTAACACAGATAAGTTCGCTCTAAGTCGTGACAATCTAGAAGATTTGATCACCAAATCCCTTACTACATCAACTTTTAATTTTATGGTATCGTGCTTGGCCACCACGGTATGCATAGACTTAAATGTTTGTTGTCTTGAGTGGGAGCAAAATTATTTTTCAGAATAATCCTGAAGATTAAGCCCTGAAGGCGGTAGCTGTACTCTTTTTTCCTTAGCTAAGTTTTTGTCCCATTGGGTTTTTTCTTAGCCAAAGGTTTTTAACGAGGCAGCTAATGCAGCACAAGTTTGGATCCCGAAGATCTATAGTTGTCCTCTTTTTTCCTTTGCTAAGGTTTTGTCCTACATGGTTTTTCTTAGCGAAAGGTTTTTAATGAGACAACTGATGTAACTGAAATAATGTATGTATGTCATGTACTCTTTTCCTCGACTGGTTTTTTCCCACTGGGTTTTCCAGCGAGGTTTTTAACGAGGCATTGACATCTCAAAGTAATGTCCAAGGGGGAGTGTTGAAATCTAGAAGTCATTTTGTCGAAACCTAAAAGACAAAATGAATGTGGACATTACATTGAATGTGGAATATTAATTAGTGACTTTTCATATATCCAAATGTCCTTTTATTTTCCACAATGTATCTATAAATTGGACCATGTATGGAAAAAGAAGGTGGATGAATAAAATTATAATTTCTCTATTTCTCTTGTCTTTTGTCTCTTGTTTGGTTTCTTTAATATATTACAACATTTTTTTTTTAAAAAAACTCCTTTTATAAACTAAACAATAGATCAATAGAAACACACGTGTTCATGTATCCTTACAAGCAAAACCAGTTCACCTAAAACAACATAATAATAAAGTGGAAATTAGATCTGCGAAGAAACTTGACTTAAAATGGTTTTTGGTTAATTATATCATAAAACAATTAAATCAAAAATTGGTCCGCCAACTTGCATATGAACTGTGAACTCATGAGAATTGTGAAACTATATTTATTGATTAATAACAATTAGTCTTATTATAGTAACTAGTTGAGCCGTGGACCCACCTAACAGCAAAGAGTCACGTTGTGCGCCCCGTTTGCTCTCGTTCTGTTTTGAGTGGTGGTTGTGTGCTCCGCTGATGTTTTGTCATTGCAGAACGACCGGTCTCCATCTATGTTTTTAAGTAGTTCATTAACTTCTTGCAGATACCCCCTTCCACATATTCTTCTTAGGGGTTGTTTGGTTCGTTTTTTAACTCGGTGGAAAAGTTTTACACCGTCTCCACATCAGATTTTTCGTGACCACGTAGGATATAAGCTTTCCGTCGGTTTTTTTTTATCTTTGGTTCGCTAGGGTTGAAGAAGGGAAACTCGGTGAAAATCGCCGCGACATCAGATTTTTTTTCTCTCCCCCAATTCATTCCTCAACCTCGTGAAATCGACGAAAACTACAGCGACGTCAGCTTTTTGTCATATAAACAAAAGTTTTCCCTTTTTTCCATGCGAACCAAACATAAGAAAAATAAATACATTGATTTCCCACCGTTTTTTGTGCGAACCAAAGCGAAACAATCTATTTCTTGGAAAAGTTTGAAAAACTCAAAACTTATGTTTTTGTATATGGAAATGCATTTCCCTATATCTAGGTAGGAAACGAACCAAACAGCCCCTTAGCATCCCTATGCCATGTACCTATAAGACCAAAAGCAGAGAATATAGTTTTTCTTGATGCACAGATATAGTAATCGAAAATTTAGAGCTATGATTTCCATAAGATATTTTTAGTAAAAAAAATATGACGAGGAGCTCTATTCAAAAAGTATATTTATAAAAATTATTTTCATAATATTATATGAGTTTCTCTTGAAAGATTAGTTTAAAAATCAACAAACAAACTTTCTATTTTTTTAGTGAAAACAAACATCTCTAATTTCACTATTGTGATTCTTGATTTGCAATGTGCCTTTTAGGAACTTTAAATGCTGATTTATTCTCTGAGATCACTAAAAGTTGTGATGTTTTAGTTCATGCGGTATGTATACCTTTCTTTTTTATGAAAATTAGGGGTTAAAAAACCATTTATGATTTCACGGACAAGCTGTCCTTGATACATAACCAACTGAATTATGTTGATAAAAATCTTTGTAACATAACTGAAGAATAGTAAAAGTTCATGATATATATGCTGTCAGATTCACACACCTAGTTCAATAGTATATCGATATTTGTCTGATCAAAGCATGAATCCCAAACATCTAGTTCATGATATATATGCTGTCAGATTCACACACCTAGTTCAATAGAAATTAGCTTCTGGCAGCCACTACGTTTCCCTTTCTCAGTTTATCCCAAAAACTATAAAAATGAAAAAAAGGAAGCCTTTACATTCAACCTGTAGGCATCCCCGTACATTAGCAAAAAAAACTTTTGAGAATAATAAATAAACAAGGACCTTTAAGGGATAAAGCCACATCCCCCTTCCGGCCGACGTCCCCACCCACCCTTAAAACTTACTCCCACACTCAATCAAACCGGGCCCACGAGCTGGCAGCTATGCTATTAACCAGTTCCAGCGGAGCGCCAGAACGGGGACCGAATCAAAATCGCGCAAACGAAGAGTAGATTCCCCTGGGCGATGCGAATCTAACGGCCCCGGAGGCCCAAATTTTAAATAGTAACAGCTCAAAAATCCCCAGCATTATTCCCTGATCCTCACCGCTCCGAAACATGGTTTTATAAGAACTCTCCGTCTCTCTCTCTCTCTCTCTCTCTCCCCCCACTAACCCCTCTTCAACACACAATCTCACGAACCCAACACGAAGTAGTTAGGAAGCTGTGTCCCTCTCGGCCTCTCTTTTGATTTGCTCGCCATGGTGATGCCTGTCGTGTCGCCGAGGCGTTCCCTAAGGGACACGGTGTACAACAACAGTAGTACTACGTCGTCGCATAAGGGGACCGCCAAAGGAGCGACGAAGGGGTGGTCGTTTTACGGCGGGAAGGGAGGGGAGGGGGTGAAGGAGGAGGAGGCTGGCGGCGGGACGATGGAGCTGGTACAGCTCGGCGCGGAGCGTACCAAGAACGTTCTCATACTGATGAGCGATACGGGGGGCGGGCACCGTGCATCGGCCGAGGCCATCCGGGACGCCTTTAGGCTCGAGTTTGGTGGCGAGTACAGGGTAATTGAGAAATCACTTTTCTAAAGGTCAAAGAATTTCATCCTTCTTCATTGCAAAATCGCATGATGATGATCTGTACCAGCGCTAGCTTTTGGAATTAGTTAGTTGTTCGAAATTTTTTGGGTTGATTTTTATTTTTATTTTTTATAAGTACATTCTTTTTTAGGTATTTGTTAAAGATCTGTGTAAAGAGCATGCTGGGTGGCCAATGAACAATATGGAAAAATCCTATAAATTCATGGTGAAGCATGCAAGCTTGTGGAAAGTGGCCTTTCACGGTACCTCTCCGAGATGGGTTCATTGCCTTTATCTTGCCGCCATTGCTGCCTTCTACGCTAAGTACGTACAGTACTTCTTCCCTCTTAAAAATCCTCATCATTAATTTGCTAATGATTGGTTCCGAGTTGGTGATCGTCTCAATTTATAAATTAATTGTTTAACAAAAGGTATCACTTTTTGCTTGCTTCCAGCTCTGCTGGAAACATGGGCAACCTGGCAAAGTCTCTGTACTTGTGTATATTTTCTGGCTGGGTATTAGGTGCACATACATAAATGTAATCATGGATTTGGAGAACTGTGGTCACTGGTGGACCGTGTGACTCGTATCAATTTTAACGGTTTCGAACGAATAGAACTTTTCACATGGCTCGACGGAGGGTCAAACGACGACGGGTTCACCCCAAATTTGGTGTGTCGGGGTTTTTAAATATACGTAGATCAAGTTCAACGGAGCGGATCATCCACAATGTAGCTCAATCATGTGATTTTAGGCCGTGTCCTTAGATGGTTATCTAGGGCGTCACCTTAGGAACACTTTTCCCTGTATATATATATATATAATTTTATTTTATTTTTTCCTTGCACTTTTTATTTTCCTTTTTGTTTGTTGAGTGTCATAGTCATGCCTCTAGTCTGCGGCTTACAATGATATGGGTTTATTTATCCTTCTACAATTGAGCCAGACATCAATGGTAGAGTCGCAGAGCAGACATCAATGGCAGAGTCGCAGAGGGAGTCTAAACTGTTTATATAATTTTTTCTCCTTTACTTATTATGTTGGTTAAAAATCATAATAAATCTAAAAGATGAACTTAGATTGTTGATAAGGATGGAATGTCACAACTTTAAACATATTGCAAATATATGGAGAAATTTATCACATATTTGAATATATATGAACTTATTGTTTCTCTCTATGTGTAAAAAGAAGCCTCAATGTTGTTTTTCTCTTTAAAATTTGGATGTCTCTAAGAAAAATGCCCACTTAGATGAAATTGAATTTATCTTGTCAGAGTGTAAGAACTGAAAATATGTACTGATGAATTCTCATTCATTTTATAGAAAATGTGATTTATTTTCTTATTTGGTTGTTTAATTTTATTTGTGTGCTTGCAGGCAGGTTGAGGAGGGTCTAAAGAAGTACAAGCCAGACATCATCATAAGCGTTCATCCTCTGATGCAGCACATCCCTCTATGGGTTCTCAAATGGCAGGGCCTTCACAAGAGAGTAGTCTTCATGACTGTCATCACTGACCTCAACACTTGTCATCCCACTTGGTAAATTTCAACGAAAAACTTGTTTGAAGATCCAAATTTCAGATTCTAACGATCATGAAATGAAACAAGTACAGTTCTGTTGAATTTACCCGGTGCATGTATACTGTATATACAACTAGTTCTCCTTTTGTAGGATTGAGACAGAGGGCACTAGATGCATCAATTAGCAGAAAAGATACAATTATGTTACCGAGATTTTGTAGGATTGAGATAGAGGCCACTAAATGAATCAATTAGCAAAACGTGATAAGATTATATTACTGAGGTAGGCCTAAAATAAGTTGGTTGGAAACAATTAAGAGAAATGTAACAACACTTAACTTATCGGAGGAGTTGACCTAGAATAGAATGAAATAATAGGATTCATATAGTGGACTGCAAAATTTGGAATAAGACTATACAATAAGATTTCCTTTACAAATAAGAGATAAATCTTTTCCTAACTAACTGTCAGAGTTTTTCAATCTTTTCAGGTTCCATGACGGTGTCACAAGATGCTATTGCCCTTCAGACGAGGTAGCCAAAAGAGCATCGCTCGATGGCCTGGATCCATCTCAAATATGTGTATTTGGTCTACCAATACGCCCATCCTTCTGCCGTGCAATTCTCTCAAAGAACGATCTAAGAGAAGAAGTTGAAATGCACCATGAACTGCCTGCAGTTCTTTTAATGGGAGGCGGCGAAGGCATGGGTCCTGTAAAAGAGACTGCAAAGGCTCTTGGAGAATCACTATATAATGAAGAGCTCCACAGGCCAATTGGGCAGCTTGTGGTCATTTGCGGACGTAATCTAGCATTGAGAACTTCTCTGCAGGAAATTCAGTGGAAAATACCTATCAAGATCAGAGGATTTGAGACCCAGATGGAGAAATGGATGGGAGCCTGTGACTGCATTATCACCAAGGTATTGTGCACGTTTTTGTGCTCCGTCTGAATACATGTGCATGAGATTGAGTTTGGATACCTATCGTTTTATAAATTGCGTGGTTCTGAGTATATTGTGAATGAACTTGATTTGGATACCTGTCAATATTCCAAAATTACATACTCCTTTGAAAATATTGTGAATGTTGCTGATTGTATTAACCCGTCAGTTTTCTGAAAATATCCTGTGTTGGTAGGCGGGTCCTGGAACGATTGCTGAGGCATTGATAAAGGGACTTCCAATCATCCTAAATGATTTCATCCCTGGCCAGGTCAGTGATGAATCCATGAACCAAACATAAAATTATATCAAACCTGTTTAATATTATTTCGTGCATAACTCATTAGCATCAAGATTCATGTATACTTGCTTTAACTCCTAGTAGAGAACTGTTATTGTATTGAATCAATAGTCACATTCTGACATACCTTACTTTCTGAATTACTTCATGTATGCATCTGTAGACATATGCAAACAACAAATATTAGAATCCAAACATCATTACAGTGTAAGTATCAACAAGCGCTATAGATTTGCTATGATTATTCATTAATTTGACATGATATTTTTCCATATCTGCAGGAAGTAGGAAATATCCCATATGTTGTCAAGAACGGGGCAGGAGTATTCTCCAAAAGTCCAAAGGAAACTGCAAGGCTAGTTTCCCAATGGTTTGGTCCAGACTACGAAAAGCTCAAGAAAATGTCTGAGAATGCACTAAACTTGGCGCAGCCAAATGCAGTTTTTGACATTGTGAAGGATATCAATGAGGTTGTGCAACAACGCGGCCCTCTGACAAGGATCTCCTACTCACTCACTTCGTCATTCATGTACCCGATATAATATCGTTTTTGGTTTGGTTTGGTAGTGAATCTAACATAGCCGAATTGATTTCTGACAAGTTTGATGAATTGTACAGGGAAAATTTTATGGCTTATTCTTTGGCCTCGAGTGGCTCTTTTTTTGGGATTTGGGTGTGTTTGTGTTATTTTTTGTTTTAATGAAATGTGAATAACAATGTATCATCCCCTTTAGTATTTTTCTTCTCTTATTGATGTTAATGTACATCTTCATGTATGTTATCTGATGTCTAATGATCCATGTCATGAACAATCCTAAATCAGAATCACAAGATACAACAACCACCAAACATTTATCCCAAATGTTTAGAGTCAGCTACATGAATCCTATTTTTTCCATTCCATTCTGTTACGGGTCATTTCCTCCGTTACGTTAGTCTTAATCATATCATTCTTAATTGCCTCTGACCAAGTCATTCTAGGTCGATCTTTAGATTTCCTAACCTCATTAACTCTTGTTGATAATAGTGTATTGTAGTGGGTTTTAGTCCCACATTGCTTGGGAGAACAAACCTCATACTCCTCTACTTGTATAAATATATGTGCACACTCAATATTCAATTCAAGGGAAATTTATCCAAGATTCTCTCTCTCTCTTACTTTAACATGGTATCAGAGCTAGGGCTATTTCCATTCCAATAAAATTTGAGCGATTGTTTCCTTGGTGAAACAATCCCTTCCGGCTATTATTTGAGCGATTGTTTCCTTGGTGAAACAATCCCTCC